>CAKOAT010108822.1:81075-135208 GCA_932364175.1 Eruca vesicaria subsp. sativa
GGGGGGGGGGGGGGGGGGGGGGGGGGGGGGGGGATTATCATCAACTGCATCAAGTCCGGCAACCTGATCCTCAACTTCTTCGACCCGTGGCCTCTTAGAAACCCCAATCGATGGATCCGGTGCGTCTGTGACATTTCTCCCGGTAGGAGGAGGGACTGGATCATCATAGATTCCCCCCCTCCAAGATCGAAGTTATCAATTATTCCCATCAATGCGCTACCTTGAGAAGGCCCGCCTCGCGTCTCCTTGATGACCTTAGAGAGATCTGGAAGCTCTATCATTGCGAACGCCTGATTGATAGCTTGTTGTTCTTCCTTGGAAAAAAGATTTGACCTTTTCCATCCGGGTTTGGTCTTGTAATGGAACTCCTTCTCCTAATCACCTACATAAGCAACAACTTAAGAAAAGATGCTACACAAGGGACAAAAGAGGGATCAAGTGTGCTCTTCCTTTCCTTGGTTGATGCGATCTAGCGCGCGTTGAATCCTCTCCTTATATCAGGCCACTTGCGATGACCCAATTCTACCAAAGCTCGAACAGTAGAGAGAAATAAAGGCGGAACAGAAGCGTCAGTCAAGTAGAAGTTAAGATGCGGTTCTGCACAAGCGAAAGACATTTTTAGACTAAGGACAGATTAATAGCGATCAAGACGAGCTAACTACCCGTTCCACCGTTCCAATAAGTCCTAAACTCGTCATTAGGAGGGTTGACGAAGGCGAACTGGTCAGACTTAACGAAGAAGTAGAACGTTGCTAGTTCGGTGTCTTTTCCGGGTGACCAGTGATGATGTTGTAGTTCTGCCTCATCCTGATCGATAACAGGCCGTGGTTTAACCAAGATATGGTCGTCAGCTGCTCGAACGCATAAGGGAATTCCGATCTCAGCAGCCATGACCATAAGGGCAACCATGATGCGGAACGCCCTGTTTACCATCTGACTTAAGGCGAGCTCCCGGCGCGAAACATACGATGTCACGAGGCGAGGCAACGGAAACCCAAGCTTGGTATCGCCCTCGAAGTAAGACTCGTAGATGCACTGGTATCCAACCGGAGGCGACCACGGGCGTTGATCCGCAGTCGGGATCAAGTAGGTAACACCAACGGCGTTACGAGCCACGAGCAGAGTCTCCACAGACTTTAAAGTCGATTTTGTCTTCTCGGTCTTCGCCCAAAACTGTGTACCAGCAGTACAGAGCATCTCTCGGGGAACTGCGGACTCCCGCTCAAAGACCCCCATGCCGCTGTAACGCGTTGGAACCTATGGACAAGAATCTTCCTCTGCCGGGCCGGCGCTAGCTCGACTAGTTCGAGCGGGTCGAACCCGCCCAGACTGAGTAGGCCGAGATCTACGAGGTGGCAAAGACCTAGGAAGGGTTACTCGTGGATCGTTCATTATCTCCGCAGAAAAATTTCCATCGTCTTCGCCTCTAAGCTCCCTCTCCGAGTTGACGACCAAAAGCCTCTGAGCTAAGTCAAGACCGGCCGAATCCCTTAACCCTTCCCGATGTTCTAGGCCAAAATCCTTCAGTAGCTCGCCAGTTGTTTCGTCCCGAGCAGGACTCGATGTGGTAGCAACCTCTTTCCCTTTTTCCGCACGCGTCAACCTCTTTCGCGGGCACATCTTACCGATAGAAAACTTATATATCGTACAACAGCCTCGAGAGAAAAAGTAGAGAGAAGGGAGAAAGGAAATACCTGCGAAAACAGAGAAGTGGTGAGAATGAAGAGGAGATGAGTATTTATAGACAAAGGAAGGGGTGCAACTCCAGGAGTCACTAATTAGGTCTAGTAAGGCCTAATTGGGCCTCTAGTCTATTCGCGACTGTCCACAGTCCAACTTAAATGGGCCTCGACTCCTGATAGACCGTCTGCCTCCTCGTGACTGTTCACACTTCCCTTTGTGCAAACGAAAAGCTGAGAATCTTCCGATCTAGCGACTCAAAAAATGTGCCAAAGTTAAGCTCCGAGCTAACGACTCGGTAAACACACTGAAGTTAAGCTTCCGAGCTAACGACTCAGTAAATGCACCAAAGTCAAGCTCCGAGCTAACAACCCAGAAAACACACCAAAGTCAAGCTCCGAGCTAACGAATCGGTAAACACACTGAAGTTAAGCTCCGAGCTAATGACTCAGTAAACGCACCAAAGTCAAGCTCCGAGCTAACGACTCGGTAAACACACTGAATTTAAGCTCCGAGCTAACGACTCGGTAAATACATTGAAGTTAAGCTCCGAGCTAACTGATATGTTGCATATTCACTTGGTTTTAACCTTGCATTCTTGTTCATATTGAGCATATAGAGTAGATTTAGGCATTCTTAGGTTGCATTTTGCATTCATTTGTCTTTATCAGGTGGTGAAACATGCTATGGAGTTCTTGAAGGTGTTTGGGATCAATTATGGGCCAAAAGAGAGTGCAAAGATGTCATTTGGCGAGACGGGGCGGTCACAGCGGAGTCATGAGGTCGCTGCAACCAACACCAGCCGGAGCGGAGTGGAGTGCAGTGGGTACCCAACCCCGCTCGACTTTTCAAGAAGAAAACGGAACATTCCCAGCGGGGTGCCGCAGCGGGGTCGCGACTCCGCTGGGAGCTTGGCAGCGGGTCTTGGCAGTGGAGTTGTGACCCCGCTGTGCGTCTTTTATGTGACAAAAAATACTTGTTTCGAAGACCTTTTTGCAATTTTGTTTTTATGTTTTGAGTTGGAAAAACCTAAGTTTAAGTTATGTTGTACGCCACCAGAGGCAGATTATCTTTTGTTCTTGAAGAAAACACTTGAAAACCTTTCGGAAAGTTCATCTTTTGAGATCATTGTCTTCATTATTCATTGTTTTTACTTGTCTATTTCATCATCTACATGATTAAACTTGAATCTAACATGGGTTTAAGGGAATCATGATGATTAGTGAGTAAATAACCATTGAATTCATGGGTTAGGGAGACTAAGTATGATTAGTTTAGAACTAGGATGTTTAGTGTAGATTTCTCCTATTCCTTGCTTGTAGAGTAATCCTAATGCTTCTTTTGAGTTGGCCACTCAAAAGTTGATCTCTAGACATTTCCCACTCACAAGGTGTTCGATGAAATGTCTGAGTCAACTCTCCTAAGCTTTTAACATTCCTTACCAAGGACACTTGTTGTTAAAGGTGTTAAGATGGCTAGTAGACTTATTCCTAATGATTGCTTTCATAATATTCAAGCAAAGATATTTGATGCTTGAGTTGTTTTAGGAAATGAACATTCATTTAGACATAGAGCTTGTTTAGAATTGTGTCTAAGCCTAAGGTAGATAGTTTAATTGATCGCTTGCCATCCTTAGTTCGAAAACTGATCATCCAAGGTTAAATTCCCTATACCCATGTGTTCTCCCATTTCTTAATTGTTAAAGTCTATTCATTCATCGCATTCTGTTACTGCAATTCAATATTAGTTATAATTCAAAACCAATCAACCATATGATCGCACTTAGATTAAGCTAGTACTTGCATTCTCGGTGCTTCTACATCTCTCATAACTGGTTCGACAATCTTATATACTACATCATTTGTCTTATGAGCCTTGAAAACTCCTAACATCACTAACGACAAAGTAAACGCACTTGAATTAAAATCCAAGCTAACGAACGCGACGAATTACCGCCCCCAGAAGTATCAAAGCTCATTGATCGAACCCATTATTCAAATGGACCAGATAGACAAGACCCCACCCGACTCAGGAATGGATCTGGGGGGCTTACTGTTGGTGGTGGAATACTCCCCTTTACAAGGCCCACTGAATAATGAGCCCGGCCCATATGAGCTCCAGCCCAGCGAGGTAGCATTTCGCTGGTTAACGACTAATCAGGTTTAACTCGGATAACCCCCGTGATTATCCGAGTTAACAACGCTTAGGAGGGACACTTACCTTGACGGGCCGACTAGGACCCATTCGGTGAAATCCCTCCACGCAAGTGACCAGCTCGTTAGTTAAAGACGAAGGGCACTATAAAAGGAGGAGACAGGGCAACAAGGAAGGGATCCGAAATCACTTTTGCTCACAAGGCGGCTAGAATTAGGGTTTTCACTCTTGTACTTTCTTTCCGACTTGTACGGCACGGCTGAGCTTTTCGAGAGACTCCGTCTCGCCTCTTCTTTCCTCCTTTGTAACCGAACTCCTTCATTAATAAAATCTCTTCGACTCTAAATAGTAAATAACGCCTTTGAAATAACCCACAGACGAATCCAGTCACTCATTCACTGAAAAGACCGAACTCGGCTCGAATATTTATAAAAAAAAAGAAAGAAATCTTAGATTTAGTTTCACTGAGCAAGTTACATTTTTTTTCCTTTAAAACCAAAAAATGAGTTTTTAGAGTAAACCATTGAGATAAATTTTCTTAACAATTATTCACTCTATTTCATATTTAATATTATTTTAATATTTTTTTGTTACAAAAATGGTCATTTAGAATTTTAATACAATTTTTAACTTAGTATTAACTATAAAAATATTAATTTTATAAACAATTTTCATTTACTCACATACTATTAGTTGAATATGTGTAATAAAAAAAAATTAATACATTTTAATAATTTTTAATATATAACAAAATGTTAAATTGACGTTCTTTTTGAAACCGAGAAATATTAACTAGTTATTATCGTTGGATTACTTTAACTATCAAATATGCTCGACCAGTAGTTTTGTGGTTAATGGCTTATTAAATTGCTGGCAAAGTTAAATTACGAATGATAATTAATATGCTAGCTTGTATTTTAAGTTATAACTAGATTTTGATCCGCGTTTAACTTTGTTTAACTTTGCAGAGCAAAACACTAACACCTATCTCAACAAATGTTAGCTATAGGACCAAAATCTTAACAATGTATGCATATTGAAAATCATGTAGGCACGTACATCTTGCATATTGTGTTTTTGATTATGCTGCTATGTTTTTGCTATTCTATTTCTCAGTTTTATGAAACTCTTTTGTCTTCTTTTAGGCTGTTTTTTATTTCTAAAAACCTTATCGTTAATGATATTTTGGTTTCCAAACTCCTTATGGTTGTTGTTATAATCATGTCAAAATTCAAATGAAAAATCCCAATTTATATTACAGCCATTGGTTAATTGTATATGTAAGTCTTTGCCAAAGAAAAAAATATCATTTCTGACATTTTCTAACATCATAACTAAACGATGAGAAATTCTTCATCCTATAAATTTTTTAACACATTCAGGCAGAGAAGTGTTTCATCTTGTTCAAGAAACAAATTTAACTCATACAAAAAAAGAAAGACCCCCAATGATGTCTTTGTCGTGTTGTTTAATCACTTAATCAGTTTGTTCTATCTTCCTCTCATATAGTTTTTATTTGTATCCATTATTGCTTCTTCTCTTTTTATTTGTTATCTCTCCCTGCTACTTTGCTTCTCTCATCCAGTCCCTGAGTTATCCTCACTTCTTCCTCCAAATTAACTGGTTTGTTTGCCTCCTCTACTTCTTGATTGGAGCTCCCATTTTCTCCTTTAATGGCAGTGACACACTTCTTATCTTCCTTGTCTGATCATGGGCAGTCCGAGGCCCAAGAGTGTCTAACCAACTCAGAAGCATCATGAAAAGCAGTCTCCTCTTGACTATGTGGCTTAGCTTAATTCTTATGACTTTATTGCATTCTGTTACTGCAATTCAATATTAGTTATAATTCAAAATCAATCAACCATATGATCACACTTAGATTAAGCTAGTACTTGCATTCTCGGTGCTTTTACATCTCTCAGAACTGGTTCAACAATCTTATATACTGCATCATGTGTCTTACGAGCCTTGAAAACTCCTAACATCAAATTGGCGCCGTTTCCAAATTCTGAGTCGATTCACTACAAGAAAACTCGTCCATTAATAGGACGAGTTTTCTTCGTTATTTTCTAGTAAATGACCATTTACTAGGAACTTACGAGGAAACGCGTTTCGTCGAAACACGTTCATCGTAAAGCCTTTTTCCTCGTAAGGTCATAGCTAATTTACGAGGAAACTTTTCCTCGTAAATGCGTTGTTAGCTTTTCCTCGTAAGGTACTCGTAGGTTTCCTCGTAATGTCATAGTAAATGATTTCCTCGTAAGCTCGTAGTAATACATTACAAGGAACTTAATAGAATAATTTACGAGGACATTACTTCGAAAATTTTACGAGGATTTTGCTTCAAAATATTTTTTTCTCTATTAAAAAAATATTAATTATAAATATAAATAATATATTTAAAAAATAAAAAACATATTATAAATAAAAAATAAAAAACAATATATTTTATAAATAACTAAATAATATACAATTAAGTTTTAAAATTCATAATATACAATTAAAAATAAAAAAACTACGGATGGAGCTCGTGAAATTGCCGAACGAAATTGTCCTGGCTCGCCAAATCCTCCTCCTCTCCAAAGTTGGTTGCCAGCTGTGACTGTGATGGTGGAGGCTGTTGGGTTGGAAGCCCTCCGCTTTCCCGTCTCTGATGTAACATCTCCGCCAATTGTGGGTTTCCAACCGCCAAAATGTCGAGGACATCAGTGAGAGAACTCACATGCTCGGTGAGCGAACTCACATGAGACTGCGTCGCCTGCAACTCCGAGCGCAGCTGAGTATTGACATCGTGCTGTTCCTGAGCATAAGACGATGTCGTTGTGGGGACATCGGTAACCGAGCCAATACCGACGATACGCCCCTTTTTCCTAGGAGCGACATGTAAATAAAAATATTAATAACGTTAAGAAAAAATTTAAATAAATAATAAAAATAAATAATAAACAAATTATTTACCTCCTCATAAATCTTATCCACTTCTTGAGTAGATAATATGACTGGAGTCCCAGTCTGCTGAGTCAGCTGGGTCAGGCGTTCGTCAACTCGGGCAACAACCTCGTTGTAGATCCGCTCGGAAGCAGGATCTACAAACTGCCCAGCCTTGTTCCGGTGGGTCCTCTCGTAAAGGTCTTTCAAAGATGGAAGAACTCTTGTCTCTTTAGCCTAAAAATAATTTTTAAAATTAAATATCAATTTGGAATATTCAAATAGAGTAAAAATTAAATAGTTATTAAAAATCATCTTACCATGTCTAGACGAACTCCCCTGTGAGGTTTTCGACACATGGTGTGAAGCATCTTCGTGTTGCCATGCTTGTCTTTGGTCATGCGGTTCCCGGAGTTTGTGTGGGAGGTTCTGACCGAGTTCGGCCCCAATATCTGATGAGGCCATCCCACATGTCGGTTGTGAGGCAATCAGGTTTCCCGTTCTCGTAACCATCCACCTGAACAAAAAATAATTAGAATTAAAGTCAATAAATGATTTAAAACTATATATATATAATTTATAAATCCAGACCTGAAAGTCGCACTTCCAGTTGTAGACCATGTCGAGCAATTGTGCTCTTGCCTTCCCCTCAAACTCCGTCTTAACCCGCTGGTGAATCCCTATAGACCAACGATATTTTTGCTGTAACCAGAAAAAATAAGAGACGGATTAGTTCAATAATATTAATAATTTTAAATAATTAAAAATAAAATTACGTTGATTAATTAAACTTACAGCAAACGATTTTAACCACGTCTTTTTTGTGTGGCTCGGCGTCTTCTTCCAGTTTGGAGCTGCATCGGGAAAGTATCCATAGTCATAGGTATGGAAAGTATAGCCTCGGATGAAATACATCGATGATGTAGTGACCTTTGCAACTGGACCTTGAAATAATTCGCGAAACCATGCGGGATACTCAGGATCGTCATAATCAACCTGCAACAAAAAGTAATATAACTAGACATTACACTTACTTTGTGGTAATGTATGCATAAAATTTAAGTAATAATAAATACCCATTTCCTCAACCACTTAATAAAGTGTTGATCTTTCCTTTTGTCTAACTTAGTTGTCGATATACCATGTATTGCTTCCTCGACTTGAGTCACAAATTGGCTGTAAAATCATATATGTTATGTTATATATTTAATATTGGAATATATATATATATATATATATATATATATATATATATATATATAAGTGTGTATGTTTATATATTTACCTTTCAAAATAAGAAATCAATGGATGCTCGCAATAAAGAAGAATATAAAAGTGTGCACTATGGACGTCTTCATCACTCGACCACCAAACCTCTTTCAATTTCCCACCCAATCGCCCAATTTGACAAAAGATGTCTGGAACATCGTCTTCCATATGTGTCGGCACGACACCACCATCATCATATCTTCTTGGAGCTCGTTTCCTTGTACGTACTTTCGGTGCAAAGTAGTACGATGTGAAATGTGATGTTTCTTCCGTCAAACTTCCCGCAACAATAGAACCTTCAACTCTTGCTAGGTTTTTGGCTTTTCCTTTCAAAGTTTTCATTGCTCTTTCATACTGATACATCCATCCATAATGCACAGGTCCACGAAGTAATGCCTCATACGGGAGGTGGACAACTAGGTGTTCCATGACGTCGGAAAAAATGGCCCGAAATATTTTCTCCAAGTTGCAGATTAAGACGGGGATGTTTTCATGAAGTTGTTGGACAACTTCCACTTTTAGTGTGCCGGTGCTCAGATCCCTAAAAAATGCTCCAATTCTTTATATATTACAAAAACAAAAACTATCCACATTTGTATATATATATATATAAAGAAATAAATTAATCATATCATCGTATTATATTAATTAATTACCTGAAAGTGCTTCATGTACTTTTTCCGGTAGTAGCTCCGCAAATGCAAAGGGAAGTAGTCGCTGCATAAAGACATGACAGTCATGGCTCTTCATCCCGGAGAACTTTTGCCCTTTCTCAACACATCTTGAGAGATTTGAAACATACCCACCAGGGAACTTCACTTCTGAGGCCACCCAGTTGAACAACGCAGATATTTTTTCTGATGACAATCTGAATATTGGAACTGGAACTTGCCCATTGCTTTTTATATGTAGCTCACTCCTTGAGCAGATATCGGGTAAGTCCAACCTTGATTTTACGTTGTCTTTTGTCTTCCCTGGGACATTCAATATAGTGTTCACAATGTTCTCAAAAAAGTTCTTCTCTATATGCATCACATCGAGGTTTTGGCGCAAAAGAAGATCTTTTCAATATGGAAATTCCCAAAATATACTCTTTTTGTGCCAATTGTGCTGAACACCATAAGAATCAGGCATATTACTGGGAACATGCCAATTCCCACCACGAGGAGCTGTTTCTAGAGCACTGTAGTAATCGATTTGCGCTTCGATTTGTTCTCTAGTTAAATATGGAGGAGGAGTGTCTTTGACAACCCTTTTGTGCCTGAACAATTTCTTGTTTCTTCGCTATGGATGGTAAACGGGAAGAAATCGATGGTGACAATCGAACCAACTAGTCTTCCTACCATGCTTCAACTGAAACGCATCTGTCATTCCATTACAATATGGACAAGCTAATCTCCCATGTGTAGTCCACCCAGACAACATCCCATATGCAGGAAAGTCACTTATGGTCCACAAAAGCATCGCTCGCATCGTAAAGTTTGTTTTCGTTGAAATCATATGTCCTCACCTCTGTTGACCACAGATCTTTCAACTATTTTATCAGTGGTTGTAGAAAAACGTCGAGAGATCTTTTTGGATGTTTTGGACCACGTATTAATATGGTCATGAATAGAAAATCTCGTCGCATGCACATCTCCGGTGGCAGGTTATACGGTGTAAGAAAGACCAGCCACAATGAATATTGTCTCCCAGACATTCCAAATGGACTAAATCCATCAGTGCATAATCCAAGATACACATTCCGGCTATTGCTAGCGAAATGTGGATGTACATTGTTAAAATGTTTCCAGGATCTTGCATCTGATGGATGAGTCATCTCTCCATCCGTCTGAGTATGCTCGGCGTGCCATCTCATCCCTCCAGCAGTCTCCTCAGATTGGTACAATCTTTTTAATCTGTCTGTGATTGGTAGGTACCACATCCTTTGGTACGGTACCCTATTACGCCCTCGACCTTTTGGTTTGAATCGTGGCTTCTTACAAAATCGACATTCTTCTAACTTCTCATCATCTCCCCAGTAAATCATGCAGTTGTCGATGCAAATTTCTATCATCTCCGAGGGCAACCCAAGACTATATACCAATTTCTGAATCTGATAATAAGATTCAGCAGAAACATTGTCTTCTGTCAAATACTCTTTAAACAAGTCTGCCCATGCATCCATACAATTTTCAGGTAGATTGTGATCGGTTTTAATACTCATCATTCTAGCAGCCAACGACAATTTAGACAGACATTCTCTACAACCACTGTAAATTGGGTCATTCGCAGCTTCTAACATTTCATAAAACATTTTTGCATCTAAGTTAGGTTCTTCAACTTCATCATCATCATGAGTTACAAATTCATCACCTACCATATCATGAACCCTATCACAATCTACCATTTGTTCCTCTTGGTGATGATAGCTATTTTCATTACGCAAATGATCAACCGGTTCAACCTGAAAATTGCTATTACTACTGCTACCTTCATTCCTACAACTAGCATCGTCTTCTCCATGTTGATACCAAATATAATAATATGGCATGAAACCTCTATTTATTAAATGCTTCCAAACATTTTCACGAGGGTCTAATTTTGTATTGCAGCATTTCCGAAAAGGACTAAACATCTTACCACTTTCCTGCGTGAGTGGTGTAGAATCTGCTTGATGCATAAACGTCTCCAACCCTTCGAGAAATTCTTTCGTCACCCTCCCGTTATTATCTCTGCGTGAATACATCCACTTCCGCAACTCGAAAATATTTCCCGGACCGGACATTTTTTTTTGTTTGATCAAGCTTATAGCTGATTTATTTTGGTGTGTTTCAAATGAATCACAAATGTTGGTATTTATAAAAAATTTCAAATCTGAGCATTTACTAGGAAATTGCTTGGAAATGTAGGTACAAAACACGTTTTTGATTTAAATTCGATATTTTCTATCCAGTTGCTCATAGTTTCGTAGTAACAAATCCATTCCTCCTAATTTCGTAGTAAGGTTTTACTAGGACTTTACGAGGAAAGTTATTACTACGACTTTACGAGGAAATTGACTTTTTCCACGTATTTTCCTCGTAAGGTTACTACGGTCTTACGAGGAAAACTGTTTCTCGTACCTGTACGAGGACCTTACAAGGAAACTAGTTTTCCTCGTAAAACCGAAGTAAGTTCGTAGTAAATTTACGAGGAATAATTTTCCTAGTAAAATTTCCATGTAATTTCTTAGTTTTCTTGTAGTGATTTAAACATTGAGATTTAGTCACTTGCTTGAGACTAAGTCATTTTTCATTTATTTTTTTACTGATTCTTTATCTTCATATCTCTTTGGATTTCAGGTGTATGAACTTGAGGAGCAAAGGCACAACAAACCTTGTTCCAAGAGTTCCAGATATCAGAGAGTTTGAAAGACAGTTTGCAAGACAGAGGAAACATGCAGAACAACAAGCTCAGCAACAGAGGTTGGATACTGACATGGACCCACCAGTTAACGTCAACGGGCAAGACCCACCACTTCACCCAGACCGCCCAGCTCGCCTTATTGGCACCTATGACCGCCCAAACCTTCATGGCAATAGGTTGGGAATCCGTGCGCCAGCTGTGGAAGCCAAAAACTTTGAGGTCAAACCATGACTCCTCAACATGATTGAAAACAACAAGTATCATGGGTTGCCTGTAGAAGACCCATTTGATCACTTGGACAAATTTGACAGCTACTGTGAGTTGTCTAAAACCAATGGTGTGTCCGAGGATGCCCTTAAGCTGAAGTTATTCCCTTTCTCTTTGGGGGACAAAGCACGTCATTGGGAGAAGTCCCTTCCTAGTGCATCTATCACTACCTGGGATGAGTGCAAGAAAGCATTCTTGGAGAAATTCTTCTCTTCTTCAAGAACTGCCAAGCTGAGGAATGAGATATCCAGCTTTCAACAGAAGAACTTGGAAGGATTCAGCGAAGCATGGGAAAGATTCAAGAGCTACCATGCACAGTGCCCACACCATGGTTTCTCCAAGGAAACCTTCCTGAGTACATTCTACAGAGGTGCTCTCCCTAAGTATAGAGCAAGATTAGATACAACCAGCAATAGGTTCTTCTTGGGAAGGTCTGAAGAGGATGCAGAGGAGCTGGTAGACAACATGGTTAAAAGTGATGCAGTCTACAGCGGAGATCATGACAGAGGTAGTAGAGGTGATGACAAGCAAACAAGGAAGGAACTAAAGGCTCTACAGGATAAGATAGACATCCTCATTGCAGAAAAGCCACTCAAGAGCAGCTAAACTTTGTTGGGAACACACACCATGAAGCACAACCTGCGTCAAATGAGGTTGATGGAATAGAAGGTCAAGAAGAGTTGTGTTTCATCAACAACAATGGTATTTGGTACAACAAGGAACCAAACTTTCGATATAACAACTATCCACAAGGGGGTTACCAGCAGAGGAACAACCAGTAAGGGAGCTATCAATCTCAGCAGAAACCACCTCCAAGTTTCACCAACAAGGGGAACCAACCTTCTCAACAGCCTCAATAAGCTAACCCCTCTTCGTCTACTCCGCAGGAAACCAGCACTGATGCTCTACTCAAACAGATTTTGGAGTCTCAGACAAGAAGTGAGAAGCATGTTGGATATGAGCTCAAGAACCTACATGCCAAGATTGATGTCAGCTACAATGACCTCAACAATAAGTTCAAGGCTTTGGAGAACCAGTTTGCTTCCATGAACACTAATCCAAATCGCCAACAAGGATCCTTACCTGGAAAATCTGAGCAAAACCCGAAAGAGACCATGAAAGCCATCACCCTAAGGAGTGGGAAATAACTGGCTTCTAAAACTTTGAACAAGGATGTTGAGAAACAAGGTGAGGGGGTGGCCATCAACATAGATGATGAGGTTGTGATTGTGGATGAGAAGATCAATGAAGAGATACCGGAAAAGATTACTGAAGCTAAGGGTAAAGGAAAGGTTGGAGAAGAGAAGGAAACAGTAAAAGATGGTTAAGTTGCTGCTCCAGCAAATGATAAGACTTTTGCTCCTCCTCCTTATGAACCCAAACTACCATTCCCTGGAAGATTCAAGAGGCAGCTGCTAGAGAAGTACACGGCTTTGTTTGAGAAGTAAATGAGTGAAGTTCAAGTCACTATGCCTATCATTGATGCTTTCATGCTAGTTCCTCAATATAGCAAGTTCCTAAAAGATGTTGTAACTGCAAAGAAGAAGGAGATGAAGGGTATGATGATCCTTACTCATGAGTGCAGTTCTATTATCCAAAGGCTTGCTGTTCCAAAAAAGCTAGAGGATCCAGGATGCTTCACACTATCTTGTGCTCTTGGACCTATGTTTTTTGATAGATGTCTCTGCAATTTGGAAGACCATTCTTAGCTACAGCAGGTGCAATTGTTAATGTGAAAGAGGGAAAAATTGATCTTCATTTGGGTAAGGGGCACACTCTTCAGTTTGACATCAAGGAGATAATGAAGAAACAAACTGTGCAAGAGCAAGTGTTCTACATTGAAGAGATGGATGCTTTAGCTGATGAGCTTATTCAAGAGTTGTCATTAGAGGATCCTCTACAACATGCCTTGACAGTAGAGAAAGAGGTTGCAGTGATAGAGAATGAAGAGATCATTGCCTTTGGGATGATGCTGGATTCACACAAGGGGCTTGCTAGTAAGGATCAATATGAGGAGCTGCTTCAAGCGATTCATCAAGTAGCCTCAGTCACCCAACATGAAGAAGTCCAGAAAGATGACTGGAGTGAGCTCAAAGCACCTAAGGTGGAGCTTAAACCTCTTCCCCATGGTGTAAGGTACGCATTTTTTGGAACCAATGAGACATATCCTGTCATTGTGAGTAATGAGCTGAATGAAAATGAGATATCTGAACTTTTAACATCACTTAAAAGGTTTAGAAAAGCAATAGGATACTCACTTGATGACATTAAAGGGATATCACCCTCTTTGTGCATGCATATGATACATCTTGAAGATGAATCAATGACTTCTATAGAGAATCAAAGAAGGTTAAATCCTAACCTGAAGGATGTTGTAAAGAAAGAGATTCTTAAACTTCTAGATGCTGGTGTGATTTACCCTATCTCAGATTCTAAATGGGTATCTCCTGTGCATGTAGTTCCAAAGAAAGGTGGTATCACTGTGATTAAAAATGACAAGGATGAACTGATTCCAACAAGAACTATCACTGGGCATAGAATGTGTATTGACTACAGAAAATTGAACTCTGCATCTAGAAAGGATCATTTTCCACTACCATTTATTGATCAGATGCTTGAGCGACTTGCAAAGCACTCTTTCTATTGCTTTCTTGATGGATATTCAGGATTCTTCCAGATATCCATACATCCCAATGATCAAGAAAAGACGACATTCACATGTCCTTATGGTACCTTTGCTTATCGAAGGATGCCATTTGGGCTATGTAATGCTCCAGCCACCTTTCAGAGGTGCATGATGTCAATCTTTTCTGATCTAATTGAGGATGTGGTGGATGTGTTCATGGATGACTTCTCTGTCTATGGATCTTCGTTTTCTGCTTGTTTGTTAAATTTTTTCAGGGTCCTACAGAGATGTGAAGACACCAATCTTGTGCTGAATTGGGAGAAGTGTCATTTCATAGTAAAAGAAGGAATTGTGCTGGGACACAAGATTTCAGAGAAGGGGATCGAGGTAGACAAGAAAAAGATTGATGTGATGGTGGGTTTGGCTCCTCCAAAGACAGTGAAAGACATCAGGAGTTTCTTGGGGCATGCTGGTTTCTACAGGAGATTCATCAAAGACTTCTCTAAGATCGCCAGGCCACTTACCAGGTAGCTGTGCAAGGAAGAAGTCTTTATCTTTGGTGAAGAATGTCTAGAAGCTTTTAAGAAGCTGAAGTGTGAACTTGTGAGTGCCCCCATTGTCCAACCACCTGATTGGGATCTCCCATTTGAGATCATGTGTGATGCTAGTGACTATGTTGTGGGAGCTGTTTTGGGGCAGAAGAAAGTTGGCAAAACTCATGTCATCTACTATGCAAGCCAAACTTTGAATGATGCGCACATGAAGTACGCAACTACTGAGAAGGAAATGCTAGCCATTGTCTTTGCCTTTGAGAAGTTCAGAAGCTACCTAGTGGGATCTAAAGTCATAGTCTACACCGACCATGCTGCCTTGAGACATCTTATGGCAAAGAAAGATGCAAAACCCAGGCTTTTGAGATGAATCCTTTTGCTTCAAGAGTTTGATTTAGAGATCAAGGACAAGCCATGAGTTGAGAATGGTGTAGCTGATCATCTGTCCAGGATGAAAGTAGAGTGTGGTGCCCCCATCGATGAAGGGCTTCCTGAAGATCAGATCATGGCTATTGGGACAGTGATGGCAGTTTGTGAGACTGGTAGGAAGCTTGAAAAAGTCAAGGCCACAGAAGAAAAAGAACCTTGGTATGCTGATTTGGTGAACTACTTAGCCACAGGAAAAGAGCCTTTGGATCTTGTGGGTTATGCCAAGAAGAAGTTCTACAAAGATGTGCAGAGATACTATTGGGATGAGCCATACCTCTACATTCTCTTCAAGGATCAACTTTATAGGAGAGTGGTTGCCAATGAAGAGGTTGATGGGATCCTTACACATTGTCATGGATCATCTTATGGAGGCCACTTTGCTACCTTTAAAACTGTTTCAAAGGTGTTACAAGCTGGATTCTAGTGGCCACATATGTTCAAAGACACACAAGACTTTGTTTCAAGGTGTGATTCTTGCCAAAGAAGAGGAAACATTACCAAGAAGAATGAGATGCCTCAAAACCCCATCCTTGAAGTTGAAGTGATTGATGTGTGGGGGTATTGACTTCATGGGACCCTTCCCATCTTCTTATGGGAACAAGTACATCCTAGTAGCTGTTGACTATGTCTCCAAATTGGTGGAAGCTGTTGCAAGCCCCACCAATGATGCTAAGGTTGTGATCAAGATGTTAAAAGTTACTATCTTTCCCAGGTTTGGTGTTCCAAGGATTGTGATCAGTGATGGAGGTGCTCACTTCATCAGCAAGCTACTAGAAGCACTTCTCAAGAAGAATGGTGTGAAGCACAAAGTGGCAACTCCTTACCATCCCCAAACTAGTGGTCAAGTTGAAGTTTCCAACAGAGAAATCAAGTCCATTTTGGAGAAGATTGTGGGAGTTACAAGAAAAGACTGGTCTAATAAGCTTGATGATGCACTTTGGGCCTATAGGACAGCTTACAAGACTCCTTTAGGTACTAAACCTTTTAACCTTGTGTATGGGAAAGTTTGTCACTTACCAGTAGAACTTGAGTACAAGGCATTATGGATAGTCAAGTTGCTGAACTTTGACATCAAGAGTGCTAAGGAGAAAAGACTTCTCCAACTACATAAGCTTGATGAGATCAGGATGGATGCTTTTGAGAACTCAAGGATCTACAAAGAGAGAACCAAGGCCTTCCATGACAAGAGCATTCTGAAGAGAGAGAGTTCAAGGAAGGAGATCAAGTTCTTCTTTACAACTCTAGGTTGAAGTTGTTCCCAGGAAAGCTCAAGTCAAGGTGGTCAGGACCATTCAAGGTTAAAGAGGTTAGACCATATGGTGCAATAGTTCTGTGGAGTGCTGATGGCAAAGATTTCACAGTCAATGGACAGAGAGTTAAGCTCTACATGACCACTGTACCTAAGGAAGATGGAACTTCAATTCCACTTTCTGATCTCACGTCCGCCTAAACCTCTAGAGGCAAAGTCAAGCTAGAGACTTAAAACAAACTCACTTGGGAGGAAGTCCCATGTCTTTCCTTGTACATAAAAAGGGTGTATTTTCGGCTAGACCCACAGCGGGGTGTCGCAGCGGGGTCGAGGGGCCGCTGCCGTCGCCAGAGGAGGTTCTACAGCGGGTGAGAAGGGCCGCTCGCGTTCATGGGTCGCGAAAAATTAAAACGCCCACAGCGGGGTCTCACACCGAGGGCACGCCTCCGCTCCCGTTTACAGCGGGGTTGTCGCCGCGGGGTGCAGGGGCCGCTCGCGTTTACGGGTCGCGAAAAGAAGAGCGCTGCAGCGGGGTTCCACAGCGGGTCTGGGGAGTGGCTCCAAGGCCAGGTAAGTTTTCTATCCCTCTAAACCGGTTCAAACCAGCCCTAAACCGACGTAAATCAAACCGGTCGTCATTCACTCTCCTCCATCGACATCTTCTTCCCCATTCTTCCCCTTTCTCACAATCAAACTCTCCCAATTCTCTCAAAACTTAAAACACCATAACTCACTCAATCCTTCACCAAATCAACTCATTCTTCTTCCTAAATCAAAGTTTTCATCCCTAGAACCCGTTTCTTGTTTCAATTTGTCATTTTCATTTCATCACAGCAAGGTATGAAGATTTTAAGATTCAAATTCGTGGGTCCAAAAACCCTATTTTTGAAAACTTTGGCGAAATAGGCTAGGAAATGCTTATATATCATGATGGGTTGTCTAAATTGTGATGGATTTAAGTTGAAAATGAACTTTGCCAAATTAGGGTTCTTGAGATTTGGGGAATTTCAAAATTGTTCAAATTTGAGTTTGATTGTGGCTTCTCTAACTAAATTGAAGTGTTTGAATGCTTGTGTTAAGAGTCTTTCAATTCTTAAGCTCATTTGATAAGTGTAATCAACATTTGGTTGCTAATGTCTCTTTGAAGGTTTGATTTTGTAGGCACAATGGCAAGGACATACAAAGATAAGGAGGCCGCAAAAAAGAAAGCAAAACAAGACAAAGAGACTGCTTTGAGAGGAAACGCTCTAACTTTCACACCCACAGAAGGATCATCTAGGCAACAAGTGTTGGCAGCTAAGAAAGCAAAAGAGCAATAAAAGAGAGAGGGAAAGAAAGTAGCAACCTCCAGCAGAGTTGAGAGTGATGAAGAGAGTGGAGAAGAGCCAGCTCCAACCAAGAAAGCAAGGAAGTCTACTGATGAGGAAACAAAGCCCTACGCTAAGAGAGAAAAAGACAAGAAACCAACTCCAGTTGTGTTCCTAGACTTCCTAAAGTCTGGTGTGAGCTGGCCTGCTACAAGGTTTGGAGATACGGAACTGATGGAGGAGATTGGTATTGATGAAGATGTCAAGGCTATGCTAGGCAACATGAACATGTCTAGTTTCTACTCCTTTGCTCATCCCACCTACAAGGAGCTGTCTTGTTAGTTCTCGTCCTCATTGGTGGTTACTTATCATCAATCTCAGTATGTGAGGCAAGTATGGAGAAAGATAACATTCAAAGTTAAAGGAAGAGTTCACAACGTCAACTTCAAATTGGGAGGTTGTATGGATTTCAGGATGCATAATACTTTCTTCTCCCTAGGCTTACGGGAGTCTCCAGGGACAACAATATTCCAGCGAAGGTTTGGAACGTCATCTCTGGCACAGATCACATCACAGGGAAAGACAAGAACTCAGCTATCAGGAACCCAGCGATACAATACTTTCACAGGATGCTGGTGCACACTTTTTTCCCTCGTAAGGAGCCCGGCTCAGTAACTGAAGATGAACTACGACTTCTTTGTCTAGCTCTGGAACCTTAAGCACCTGAGAAGATCCCGTTTAATGTTAGTGAGCTGTACAAAGACTTTGGAATGGTTGGGTTCTTCATGACACGCCTTGAGTACTATAGGGATTGGGCTTGGCCAACAGAGGATTCAGAACCTCAGATTGGGATTGGAGGCATGATCACCCCTCTGCTTCAGCATGTTGGTGTTAACTTAGAGTCTGATGGCATTGGTCCCACCTTCCTTGATGGAACTCACATGAAAATTTCTCAATTTTTCCGTGGAAGATACCAAGGAGAATGTATCTACAAATACAAGAAGCTGGGTAGAATTTTTGAAGTGGTCCTCCCCAACAAGAACATAACAAGTCTACAGCTTCCAGAAGCAGTTGCCTTTGATATTGGGGATGAGCATGAACTCGGGCCTCATGGATCACTAGGCCCCATGGCAGTAAGCAAAAGGAGAAGGAGTTATCCAAGTGTTCGATCTGCAAGATCGCACCAACCAGAGAGGCAGGAGAACACTGCTGAAGCAATCTACAGCCCACCTCGCTACTACTTTGAGCCCTATGCAAGAGCCCTAGCCCCAGGCCCTCCCGGCGAAGCTCATGTACACATTCATAAGCTTCAGCGATGGAACAAAGCTCTAGATCGTGCCTTCTACAAGCTTAAGACAAAGTATAAGGAGCTTAAGAAGACAATGAAGAAGACATTGAAGAAGATGGCCGATGTTCTAGTAAAAGGAGGAGTAGTAGGATGTAGTTACAGTGACTTTGCGATGGCCAACACATCAGCTCCTCGGCCTCAGCGTGCTAGCCAGAAAGAGCGTGCTCAGCATAACTTTGTGCCTCTTCCATCAGACTCAGGGAACAAATCTCCATCCTTGACATCTTCTGATGATGATTCTGGTGACGATGTGAGTAGCACACCAATGGACCATTCCGGTGCACCCTACAGCCACTACAATGCAGCCTACAGCGCTCCACCACCAGGCTATTACATCATATACCCTGACCCAGACGAGTCTGACACACCTGGTGGAGACACTCCCTTCAACCCCGACAACTAGCGAGGTAATCCGTGCCCTCTCATTGTATATACCACTTTCATTTCCTGCATTTTACTTCTCTTTTCGGTATCTCTCTCGACTTATCAACACAGAGATTGTGTGAATTAAGTTTGGGGGAGGTACCAAGTGTTTAATCATGTTTTCTTCGATGATTTTTAGTCTCATGCATTTAGCATTGCATTGTACATTACATAAAAAAAACCAAAAAAAAAAATCGAAAAACTAAAAAACAAAAACAAAAATCATGTAGGTTGCATCATTTGCACTTTTAGGAGAGTCTAGAGCATATAGATTGCATTCACTTTCATAGGGAACAATGATTTTAAAACACCTTGTGAAGAACACTTGTTAAGAGCTCAAAGTGACACCCTAGTTAAACACATCAAGTAGCTTGAGCATCTCTTGAAAACCTTGCACGCTTCGAGCCTTGAAAACTCTTCTTGAAACATGTTTGCTTGCTTTAAATCGACATTGTTCTTGAAACCAGCTCCAATCTAAAATTTGGCTTAATGAACTTAATCTCTCTTGCATATGGGCACTTGCATACTTGATCATGGATCTCATACACATTTGGGTTATCTTGTTCCATTTTCACCACTCTTTTGTTAACCCAAATGGTACTCCACACCCTTAATTTGAACCCAAGCCATTCTTTTGAGACAAAAAATTTAATTTACATGAGTGAGGCCTTCTTTTGATAGCTTGTCATGTGCAAAATCTTGAGAGTATTGGAGGCGACATAGGATTGTTCTCATCTCTTGCTAGCATCTAGGATGGTAGGTGGGTTTATGTGTTCTGAAGTTAAAAATCTTGGGTTTTGAAGGAGAGATCATGAGAAAGTTGAAACAAAGTGTACCTTGAGAAAAGAAAGAAAGCCACTAGGAACCAAACCAATTGAAGAAAAACTCTAGCATGTACCTAAAGAAAAACCTCATCAATAAAAAAAAGAGAGAGAGAGAGAAAAGAAGAGCTAAGAGTAGAAAGTTTGTGAAAGGTTCCCATTTGGTGAAACAAATAAAAAAAAAAGAAGAGAGAAAGAAGTTTGTTCATTGGTGAGTGATGTGAGTAAGGGTTTATTTGGATCATGGAATGAAAAAAAAAGGGTTAGAACTTGTGATCACTTAGGAAAAGGGTAGAATGATGAGAATAAGACTATGTATGCATCAGTTGCCTCTAGTCTTAGATATTTTTTTCATAATGATCAAGCTCTTTGTTCTTGAGTGATAGTCACTAAAAATGATGCATCTGAACCCTCCTTTTCATTCTCATTAGACCTGTTGCTTGCCTAGCCAAATGGTTGAGATCATGTGCCCATTTGTGAGACTTCACTTTGTGTGTGTGTGTGTGTGTGAATTAATGTGAGGGCTGGTTTAAAGACTTGTAAATTGAAGAGTATTGCATCTTGTTTAAAGGCATAATAGTGTATTGATAGGCCTAGAGAAGCTAGAGTATGATAAGAGAGTGTGCTCATGCTGCTTGGAATGTCTTTTTAGGATGTTAAATTGAGTTCTTAGATGTGTTTTTTTTGGTTATGAGTTCCCACCTTCAAACCTCTCTCTCCATAAGTCCTTGAAAGTTCACTTGAGGACAAGTAAAGGACAAGTTTGGTGGAGTTGATATGTTGCATATTCACTTGCATTCTTGTTCATATTGAGCATATAGAGTAGATTTAGGCATTCTTAGGTTGCATTTTGCATTCATTTGTCTTTATCAGGTGGTGAAACATGCTCTGGAGTTCTTGGAGGTGTTTGGGGTCAATTATGTGCCAAAAGAGAGTGCAAAAATGTCATTTGGCGAGCCGGGGCGGTCACAGCGGAGTCAGGAGGTCGCTGCAACCAACACCAACCGGAGCGGACTGGAGTGCAGCGGGTACCCAACCCCGCTCGACTTTTCAAGAAGAAAACGGAACATTCCCAGCGGGGTGCCGCAGCGGGGTTGCGACTTCGCTGGGAGCTTGGCTGCGGGTCTTGGCAGCGGGGTTGTGACCCTGCTGTGCGTCTTTTATGTGACGAAAAATACTTGTTTCGAGGTACTTTTTACAATTTCGTTTTTATGTTTTGAGTTGGAAAAACCTAAGTTTAAGTTGTTGTAAGCCACCAGAGGCATATTATCTTTTGTTCTTGAAGAAAACACTTGAAAACCTTTCGGAAAGTTCATCTTTTGAGATCATTGTCTTCATTATTCATTGTTTTTACTTGTCTATTTCATCATCTTCATGATTAAACTTGAATCTAACATGGGTTTAAGGGTAATCATGATGATTAGTGAGTAAATCACCATTGAATTCATGGGTTAGGGAGACTAAGGATGATTAGTTTAGAACTAGGATGTTTAGTGTAGATTTCTCCTATTCCTTGCTTGTAGAGTAATCTTAATGCTTCTTTTGAGTTGGCCACTCAAAAGTTGATCTCTAGACATTTCCCATTCACAAGGTGTTCGATGAAATGTCTGAGTCAACTCTCCTAAGCTTTTAACATTCCTTACCAATGACACTTGTTGTTAAAGGTGTTAAGATGGCTAGTAGACTTATTCCTAATGATTGCTTTCATAATATTCAACCAAAGATATTTGATGCTTTAGTTGTGTTAGCAAATGAACATTCATCTAGACATAGAGTTTGTTTAGAATTGTGTCTAAGTCTAAGGTAGATAGTTTAATTGATCGCTTGCCATCCTTAGTTCGAAAACTGATCATCCAAGGTTAAATTCCCTATACCCATGGGTTTTCCCATTTCTTAATTGTTAAAGTCTATTCATTCATCGCATTCTGTTACTGCAATTCAATATTAGTTATAATTCAAAACCAATCAACCATATGATCGCACTTAGATTAAACTAGTACTTGTATTCTCGGTGCTTTTACATCTCTCAGAACTGGTTCGACAATTTTTATATACTACATCATTTGTCTTATGAGCCTTGAAAACTCCTAACATCACTAACGGCCAAGTAAACGCACTTGAATTAAAATCCAAGCTAACAAACGCGACGAATTACCGCCCCCGGAAGTATAAAAGCTCATTGATCCAACCCATTATTCAAACGGACCAAATAGACAAGACCCCTCCCGACTCAGATCATAACTCGGGAACTGATCTGGGGGGCTTGCTGTTGGTGGTGGAATACTCCCCTTTACAAGGCCCACTGAATAATGGGCCCGGCCCACTGAATAATGAGTCTGGCCCATACGAGCTCCAGCCCAGCGAGGTATCATTTCGCTGGTTAACGACTAATCAGGTTTAACTCGGATAACCCCCGTGATTATCCGAGTTAACAACGCTTAGGAGGGACACTTACCTTGACGGGCCGACTAGGACCCATTCGGTGAAATCCCTCCACGCAAGTGACCAGCTCGTTAGTTAAAGACGAAGGGCACTATAAAAGGAGGAGAGAGGGCAACAAGGAAGGGATCCGAAATCACTTTTGCTCACAAGGCGGCTAGAATTAGGGTTTTCACTCTTGTACTTTCTTTCCGACTTGTACGGCACGGCTGAGCTTTTCGAGAGACTCCGTCTCGCCTCTTCTTTCCTCCTTTGTAACCGAACTCCTTCATTAATAAAATCTCTTCGACTCTAAATAGTAAATAACGCCTTTGAAATAACCCACAGACGAATCCAGTCACTCATTCACTGAAAAGACCGAACTCGGCTCGAATATTTATAAAAATAAAAAGAAATCTTAGATTTTGTTTCAGTGAGGTACTTACAGTTTTTTTTTCCTTTAAAACCAAAAAATGAATTTTTAGAGTAAACCATTGAAATAAAATTTTCTTAACAATTATTCACACTATTTCATATTTAATATTATTTTTATTTTATTTTTGTTACAAAATTGTCATTTTAGAATTTTAATACAATTTTCAACTTAATATTAACTATAAAAATATTAATTTTATAAATAATTTTCATTTACTCACATACTATTAGTTAAATATCTTTAATAATAAAAATTTTAATACATTTCAATCATTTTTAATATATAACAAAATATTAAATTGACGTTCTTTTTGAAACCGAGAAATATTAACTAGTTATTATCGTTGGATTACTTTAACTATCAAATATGCTCGACCAATAGTTTTGTGGTTAATGGCTTATTAAATTGCTGGCAAAGTTAAATTACGAATGATAATTAATATGCTAGCTTGTATTTTAAGTTATAACTAGATTTTGATCCGCGCTTTTAAAGCGCAGACTTTTTCTCTTAAATATTATTTTACATGATAAATAGTTATTAATGTATTTTAATATTTGATTATACAATACATATATATATATATATATTTGTTGATTTTTTTATAATTCTATTGTATTTCATTTTAATTGATCGAACTATTAGTTATAATTAAATATATGATAATGTTCTAACCCAAATATTCATTTTAACCCTAAAGATGTACCCCATATTCAATCAATTGTAAACCCAACCTAAAGGGGTGTTAAAACTACTATTTAACCCTTATGAACAAACAAAAAACGCGGAATGTATTTTACGATTTTGTCCTTCGGAGGTCTACACTTTAAGAAAAAAGTCTACAACTAGGTAGACTTACATTAACGTCTACTGTATAGACTAATGTAGACTTATTATTTAGTCTACATCTTAATTTAATCAAATAATTTAGTTTTAAAAATGTAGGAAAAATGTTTTTGGTAATTTTTTTAATAAATCATCAATTTAAAGGTTAGTATGAGGTATATAAATTAAATTTTCATATAATTGAATAATTTAAAAGAATGTATATTGATTTGGAAACTATGTGGTAGACAATATTAATGGTTTAGCAACCAAATGTTCTAACATGTTATGTCTTTTAGAGTTAGATTCTTAGGGTTAGATTCTAGATTTAGAATTATTTTGTTTTAATGATTCAAAATTGCATATTTACTGTTGAGTAGTTTATATTTTTTATATATGATCTTTGGTACAATGACTAAGATTTTTTTTTATAATCAATCAAACGTTTAGGGTTTGAGATTTGAGGTTTAGGGTTTGAGATTTCTGGTTTAGAGTATAGTAGACTTACAGTTAAGTCTACTTATATGTAGACGTCTATTTCAGTCTACGTTAATTTGTGTATACCAAAATAAATTATTTTAAAATTAAAATTAACTAAGCGGGAAGTGAAAATGAATTTTGGAGCCTATTTTTCCATATTGGCGCCATTATTTAGGGTATAGTAGACTTACAGTAAAGTCTACGTATATTTAGACGTCTATTTCAGTCTACATTAATTGGTGTTTATCAAAATAAATATTTTAAAATTAAAATTAACTAAGCGGGAAACGAAAATGAATTTTGGAGCCTATTTTTTCCTATTGGCGCCAATACTTACGGTAAAGTCTACTTCAATAGTAGACGTCTCTTTTAGTCTACTATAATTGGTGATTACAAAAAAAAATTATTTTAAAATTAAATTTATTTATTTATGAATTAAAATGTGAATTACAATTTTATCAAAAAAATATATACTAAGTCTACTAAATATATAATGAAATTTTTTTTTGATTATATATTATAAACTATTTAAACAATAAAGAAAAATATTATAGTAGATGACAAACTTGATCTCAAATAATACATAATTTTCATGATTGATCTCTATATATACTTTTATGTTTATAATTAGCTATGATTATTAACTTTTGTTATTTTTTTAATTGTTAATGATTAGAATGTTCGTCGGGACATGGAACGTGGGAGGGAAGTCGCCACATGATGGATTAGACTTAAAAGATTGGCTCCAATCTCCCGCAGATGCCGACATTTACGTGCTAGGGTATGCATATAATCATGTTAATTAAGCTTCTCTCACTTTTAATATTCTTTGTACTAGAATCTTTTTGATGAGGTGATGCTTGAGTTGCTAAACAAAATAAAACCCCAAAAACCGAAAGTGATGTATGTTATCATCTCCTAAGAGCTCTTAATTTGTGAGTATATGTAGCTGTTTGATTTGAAAAGATCTTAAATTAGGTTTCAAAGTACGTTTTTGTTTTGTTTTGTTTTCGATTTTGATGCTGAAAACTGATACCATTTTCCATGGGTTGTATCTCTTTCTTTTGGTTCCAATTCAACAGGAGATTCAGAAAACCTTTGTTTAACAGAGTGTAGGAGGTTCCCGAGTTTGAGATGGTGATAAACAGAGCAACAGTTTCTACAGAGACCACAACTTTTTTCTGATCCCTAAACTTAGAAACCATTGCATCAGGTAACTCTTAGTTGGTTTCTTCTTTTTGTTTTGGAACATTTAAATGACTATAGAATGGAGACTTAATATGTTCATTTCCAAGTACGTTGGTTCAAAATCTACATAAGATAAATGTAAAAGANTAAACAGAGCAACAGTTTCTACAGAGACCACAACTTTTTTCTGATCCCTAAACTTAGAAACCATTGCATCAGGTAACTCTTAGTTGGTTTCTTCTTTTTGTTTTGGAACATTTAAATGACTATAGAATGGAGACTTAATATGTTCATTTCCAAGTACGTTGGTTCAAAATCTACATAAGATAAATGTAAAAGAGTGAAGTGTTGGGTTTCTTTGTAGCTGGTTTTATAATATGTTTTACCTTTAATCATGTTGTATTTTTGTTTTTCTTCTGTTAAGTTTCTATCTTTTTGATATGTTAACTTTGAAAAGTGCAGGCTGATAATTGTCCTTTGAGGAAGCTACAAATAGCGAAGCTTTTAAGTGGACATTGCATGGGAGCCCAATGTTTTGAGTGGAGCATTGGAAGTGCAATTACAGACTTACTTGTGTAGACTTGTGTAATCAGTTTTTTTAAGAACTCTAAAATAAGAGACTACTATTGGAGCCATAAAAAAGTGATGTTACTTATTAGTCTTCTTTCGTGTAGACTTTTTTGGGTTGGATTTGCCAAAACCAACCCAAAAGTGATGTTTTTTTCATTTATAACATACAAATACAAATATTAGATTATAACATATGTTTAAATTTGCAGAGAAAAACACTAACACCTATCTCAACAAATGTTAGCTATAGGACCAAAATTTTAACAATGTATGCATATTGAAAATCATGTAGGCACGTACATCTTGCATATTGTGTTTTTGATTATGTTGCTATGTTTTTGCTATTCTATTTCTCAGTTTTAGGAAACTCTTTTATCTTCTTTTAGGCTGTTTTTTATTTCTAAAAACCTTATCGTTAATGATATTTTGGTTTCCAAACTCCTTATGGTTGTTGTTATAATCATGTCAAAATTCAAATGAAAAATCTCAATTTATATTACAGCCATTGGTTTAATTGTATATGTAAGTCTTTGCCGAAGAAAAAAATATCATTTCTGACATTTTCTAACATCATAACTAAACGATGAGAAATTCTTCATCCTATAAAAATTTTAACACATTCAGGCAGAGAAGTGTTTCATCTTGTTCAAGAAACAAATTTAACTCATACAAAAAAAGAAAGACCACCAATGATGTCTTTGTCGTGTTGTTTAATCACTTAATCAGTTTGTTCTATCTTCCTCTCATATAGTTTTTATTTGTATGCATTATTGCTTCTTCTATTTTTATTTGTTATCTCTCCCTGCTACTTTGCTTCTCTCATCCAGTCCCTGAGTTATCCTCTCTTCTTCCTCCAAACTAACTGGTTCGTTTGCCTCCTCTACTTCTTGATTGGAGCTCCCATTTTCTCCTTCAATGGCAGTGACACGTTTCTTATCTTCCTTTTCTGATCATGGGTAGTCCGAGGCTCAAGAGTGTCTAACCAACTTAGAAGCATTATGAAAAGCAGTCTCCTCTTGACTATGTGGCTTAGCTTAATTCTTATGACTTCTTGAGCTCTGATACAGTTCCAAATGGATGAGATGATTGACAATGACATCAGTTGATCAGGTGGGTATCATCTTTTTGGGTATCATGTTGTGTCAATCAGTTATGCTATAAATGTGACGTTCTGTTCAGTTTACTGTACCCCTGCCAATACACAACACACAAAATCAAAATCTTCTGAAAAGGAGGTTGAAATGCAAGAAAAAGGTCAAATTAATGAATATTTGATACCTTATCCTGCCATGGGGCGGCCTTAGGAAGAAGTTCTGCCTCAGAATCATATTTTTAAACCCTGAAGTGTACAAAGTGATCCTCAAGAAACAGTGCATAAGTATGTACCCATGATGAATAATCCGAGGCTATGTGAGAGAAACAAAAATACTTTATACTTACCTGTTTTGATTTAAACAACTATAATAAACACTGAATTGAGGATTAACTCTGCAGTAAGGTTTAAATCATCCTTGAAATAGAAAGCTGCAGAATCCAACATCTCTGAAAAAAATAGGAATGTGGGGTCTCCTTTCCTTAGAAGCCGGTAAATGACATTACTGTATTCAGTGCAACCTACCTTGCAACAACAATAGATAATACACATATAGCGATCTTGTTTATTAACTTCAGCTTCAAAAGCAATCAACAGGCTTAGACTCAAAACCAAGGATGAAAGGAGAGATTGAACTAATACCGTCCAAAATCTGGTTTTATGCAAGCTGCGAGAAAGGGCGTGAATCCAATAGGCAACATCTGCTCGAGCACGAGTCACTGCTATTTCCATGACAAAAAATCATTTCAGAGGTCTAAGAATTCTTGAGAAAATAACTAATAACACATAAAATGAAAATCACTCACTTATGAGATGACGATCTTTTTTTTTTGCTATGATGACGATCTTTAGGAGGACACTCGACATGGTAGGTAGATTTGACTATGGAGATTCATAATGATCGTTAGGGATCCATAAGCTTTACGCCATGACTGTAGACTGAAGAAAATACACGCAAAATTAGGTCGTATAGTTGGATCTTAGAGGTTTTAAGGTGTAAGTAATGTTAATAAATGATGCTACAATGTGATTGGACAATAAATCATGGATTAATCCGATTGGTTTAATATATTAGGCAAATTTAATTAACAAAATATCTAAAAATAAGGAATGACATGCCATTGTAATTAACTTTAAAAAGTGTGGAAACCGAAATCCACCTACTATTAATAAATCGTAAAAAAAGAAACTTCGGGAAAACCTTAAGTTTCCAGAGGAACCAGATATCTGCAGAACCGCACAACGAAGATTAAGAAAACGATGAACTTATAATTTAAAAGAGAATGAACAAAATTAAGAGCAAAAAGGTTCTTATTCCGAATCTGCGTAAGAACCGGTACAAAAAGAGTGGCCGAAAAGTCCAAGAACGAAAAACCCTAGTTGAGACGCAGCTCGCTAACAGAAAACAGAAATATTCCTAAATGCTAATTTTGGTGGTGAGAACTCTGAAAATCGTGTCCCAGCTTCTGCCCTATGCCTCCTTCTTATATACTCCTTCTTAGGCGGTTTTAATCTTTCCATTTCGCCGAAACCCAATATATCAGTAATTTTCCATTTCTGTCGATCCTTCCTTTTCTTCCGCGAAAATCTTCTATTTATCTTCAAACTTGCCTTTTGTCTTCTTTCTGCGAGTAAACCATCAAAACGTTATCGTATCTTCGGGTTTGATTTCGTTAATATCGCGAGATGGGTTTTTATCATGTTTTAGAACCTTTCGGGCCGTTTTAAGATAAAAACCGTTTTACGACTTTATACGAGATCGTTTCCTGATCCGATGCCATTTTTACGATTTTCTCGACGTTTTTTTTTATTAAAAACGCGTTTTTTTATGATCTTAACAAAAAATCTCGGATAAATCGTATAGTTTAGGCGATGTTCGGTGTCTTGCTTAACCGTTACCGTTTTATATGATTTCTTCGAGTTCTTTTCGAGAAAGAGGAGTTTTACGGTTTTTATTGTAGAATTTGGACGATAAGTTGGATCGAGACAAAACGAGAGACATTTCGGCCGTGGTTCAGAATGTGACCGTGTCGAAGGACGTAAGGTTCAAATCGGGGATGCGGGAGATCCGGGAAATCTCTAGTTCGCCTGCTGGCGAACTAGTTGGGGAGTTCCTAGTTCGCCTGCTAGCGAACTAAGCCAGCTTGGCTTAGTTCGCCAGCAGGCGAACTAGTTGGAAGGTTTTAGTTCGCCTGCTAGCGAACTAAGCCAAGCTGGCTTAGTTCGCCAGCAGGCGAACTAGTCGTGACTAGTTTGCGTTCTGCGGCGGTTTCGGTTTTTCGCGGTTTTGTAAAACGATTTCTCGAGTTTTATAAAACGATTCTCGAGTTTTATAAAACGATTCTCGAGTTTTATAAAACGATTCTCGAGTTTTATAAAACGATTCTCGAGTTTTATAAAACGATCTTCGAGTTTTATAAAACGGTTTCTCGAGTTTTATAAAACGATCTTCGAGTTTTATAAAATGATCTTCGAGTTTTATAAAACGATCTTCGAGTTTTATAAAACGGCTTCTCGAGTTTTATAAAACGATCTTTGAGTTTTATAAAACGGCTTCTCGAGTTTTATAAAACGATGTTCGAGTTTTATAAAAAGATCTTCGAGTTTTATAAAACGGCTTCTCGAGTTTTATAAAACGATCTTTGAGTTTTATTAAACGGCTTCTCGAGTTTTATAAAACGATCTTCGAGTTTTATAAAACGATCTTCGAGTTTTATAAAACGATCTTCGAGTTTTATAAAACGGCTTCTCGAGTTTTATAAAACGATCTTTGAGTTTTTATAAAACGGCTTCTCGAGTTTTATAAAACGATCTTCGAGTTTTATAAAACGATCTTCGAGTTTTATAAAACGGCTTCTCGAGTTTTATAAAACGATCTTTGAGTTTTATAAAACGATCTTTGAGTTTTATAAAACGATCTTCGAGTTCTATAAAACGACTTCTCAAGTTTTATAAAACGATCTTCGATTTTATAAAACGATTCTCGAGTTTAATAAAACGACTTCTTGAGTTTTATAAAACGATCTTCGAGTTTTATAAAACGATCTTTGAGTTTTATAAAATGACTTCTTGGGATTTATAAAACTATTCCTTTTGTATTTTTGCGGGGAATTTTTGCTATTGATTCCGTCGTACTGATTTTGACCCCAACAGTTAGCCCCCCAGCTCGTAAGAATCGTGGGGTTCTTGCGAGTGGATTGAGCTTGTTTGGCGAGTTTGGTAGAATTAGGCGGAACTTTAATGGCCAAAAAAGTCTAAGGGTGAATAGTAAAATTCTTCCTTATATGTAGATGGAGTAAAATTTTGAATTCTTTACCTCATCCTCTACAACTTATCCAAGAAACTTTTCTCTCTACTTTCTTTGAGTTTTATTTCTCCCAGGATCTTCAAGCATGTTTTCAGGAAGAAGGACTCGTTCCTCAACTAGCTCCAATTCTCGCAATTCTGAGGGAACGAGCTCGCAGCCTCCAGTTTCAGCTCCGAAAGAAGAGTATTCGTCTCCGTTAATCGATCCGACGGACCATGCGGGTTTTTGGGCGTTGGGAGATGAGTCGAGGTCTGCTAGGCCTGGGACTTGGGTTCCAGCTCTGTCGGGCGTCGATCAAACTTCCGGATATCCAAACTCGGCTCCTTTTAACAGTAGCGATTACATGCGCGAATTTTGCCGAGTTCCAGAGGCAGTCGAGTTTCGTCTCCCACTCGCCGGGGAGGGCGACAAGGATGCCCCCGAAGGTTTTTTCACATGTTACATCATTTTCTTGCAACAATGCCACTTATGGTTTCCGATCCCGGGGATCATTGTTCGTTACCTTCGCAGGCTGGGGCTATCGATCAGTCAGCTGACTCCCCCCGGTTTAAAGAAACTCGTTGGTCTCTTGACGCTGAGTTATGAGCAGGGAATTACCCTTAGCGTCGATCATATCAAGGGTCTATTGAACCCCACGGGTCAGTCGCAGAGGATCACTCTATGCCCTCGTGACGAAATTGTTACGGGCTGCTCAACGATCTCTCCTTCTTGGAAGAAAAATTTCTTCTATGTTCGTATTGACAGTGCGTCAGTTGAGGAGGATTGCATTCCGTTTTTTACGACCGTGTGGGGTTGGAAAGGTATGTGATTCGAGTTCATACGAATCTTCTTCCTCTTGTTGTTTTTTTTATTCGTTTCTGTTTTTCCGCAGTGACCAACCCTTTGCCTCCATATCCTGTGGATCTCCCGAATATCACCACTTCTCTCAAATGCGGTGAAGTTGGCTGGTGCAGCTTTTCTCCACAACGCGTCCGCCAAGCAGTTGCTCTCTTCTGATCTCGACTCTTTGCGGATTCTCCGATTTATGAAAAGGATCCGTTTATCGGGGAGTTTATTCCGTATGTTCCCTCGATGAGGAGTGGTAAGTCAAGCTTTCGAAGGGATAAAAATCCGGTTGACGAAGATGACGATTCTGAACGTGCGGCCTCTCCTGACAATATTCTCAAGGACTTCCTTGATAGTCAAACGGAAGAAGGTGTCTGGATGAAAGCGGGCGGATCATCGACCTCCCATTTTCCGGACGTTGACCATGATCAAGTCCCGGAGTTTACTAGGGGGTCTGAGAAAGCTAAGGAGGTACGTGTGTTTATTATTTTATTTTTCGAGCGATTTTATCATTGGATGATGTTGCTTAAATCTTTCCTTTGGTAGGGTTTCCTTGTCATAAGCCGGGCCCTAGACAGCCGTGCTGCTGAAGCTCGCCTTGCCGAGTTTCGAGCGAACATGGCTGAAAAAGAAGTTGCTCGTCTTCGGGCAGAGGTCGAGACCAACCGAGCCAAAGAAGTGGTTGCGAGGGAGGTTGCTCGCGTGAGGGATGAGTGTGCGGCTAGATCTCGCTGCGCCAAGGAGCTTTCTGATCAAAGGATTCGTCGTGCTCGTCGTGCGGGCAAACGAGAGGTTGCCGAAGAGATGAAGGCTCGTCGTGAGCGATTTGCAACCGGTTGTTCGGATGCCAAAGTTGTTGAACGGGCACACGGTGATTATCGCGAATGTCGCGGGATCGTTCGTGGGTTATCCCTAACTCAGAATGAAGGGTATTCGTTTTCTGAGGAATACTCCGTGCGGTGGGGATACTTGGATCAGGAAAGGGATATGCAGCCTGAACTTTTCGACCTTAGGGCGCGCATGTGGGATCAATGGAATCCCATTGTGGTGTCGCTGGATTCAGTCGAAGTTGGACCTGGGATATCGAATGTGGATGGTGAAGTCGATCAGTCTGCGTTCGATGACTTCAATGTGTGATGTTATTGGTTTTTTGATTTCGTCGTTGTTTTTCCGGGACTGACCGTTGGTGGCTTTGAACCCCTACCGCTGGGCGGTGTGTATTCGAAGATTTTCTAATAAGAAATTATTTTCTCAATATGAAATTCGTGTTTTGTTTTAGATGTAGAGGGAAGAATACGAGTTGTCATCTCGTATCTAACTCTTTGGTGTAAATCGTCCGATTCGTTAACTCGGGAGGTTCTGATTTTCGCGAGTGTTTAGATGTGGGCGAAGAGACATGCTTTTAGGATCTCGATTCATGCCTTGAGACGTTAGCGACCAGTGTGCTAGGTTTAGGGCAAGACCTAGGTTTACTTTCGGATTGAGGCTATGCGATGACTAGTCGGATTTCGTTTTGCCCGTTGCGATTTTAACCTGACTCCATACCGAATTAGAATCCGCGATAGGTTCCCGTCTTATACGATTCGTATGGTTGGAATCGAGCATCTCACCGGGAACAATTTATAAGTTACCTGGAAGTGCTGACCAAAAATTTGGATTTCTTTTATAGCGCGCTATTTTATCCTAGTCGGATGTATGCGGACCGATAGGTCGATGCGTTTGTTTAGGACGACTAGCGTGCTCGACGGGGCCAATTGCCGAGCGTTCGTGTTTTTATAGTCGCGGACGGACTTGGGGGAATATTTTTCTTGAGTTTAGGCGATGTCTCGCCAGTTCTTTCCGAAAATATTTTGATATGCAAGTTTTATAAAAACGATTAAATAGTTGTTGCTGCGGAAGCGATTTTCCGGATGTTTGGAATTTTCTTTTTGCGTTTTCGATAGTAGCGGAGATATTCTAACTTTGTCTTTATTAAAAATTTTAAAAAATTTTCGATTACAAAGCGAAAATTTTTTTTTAAAAAATTTGGGAGTATACGAATACTCGTATACTCACCCACTCCCCCCCCCCCCCGTTTTGGAAGGGGGGATAGCTGAACTCGTCTTTAGGCGAGCTGCCTACGTATTCCTTTCGGAAATCAAGCCATCTCGTAGTTCTGATTGTTTGCGCGAGTGTGCTTACTCGGCTGTCGCAGACTCCTCGATCACTTTAGTCGCTGGATCGACGTCTTGGTCCAGGTTTGTCTCCTCCGGTTGGGTAGAAGCGATGGGTGTGGGAACTTGTTGTTTCTCGACCGTTGCTTGCTTTGGGTCGTCTTCTGCGGGCGGTGGCGTGACCTTTGCCCATTTTGGTTTCATGATTGCTACCGCTAATTGCCTCAGCTTATGTTCGGCCAGGAAGCAGGATCGCGATTGTCTTTGGCATCCCCAAATTGCTGCGACTCCCGTAGGTGTTGGGAATTTGATGCCTAAGTGGTATGTTGACAGAACCGCCTTCATGGAATTTATCCAAGGCGTTCCCATGATCACGTTGTAAATAGCCGGGAAATCGACTACCGCGAAGTTAACGATTTTCGTCACTTCTCTTGCGGCAGCCGGTAGTCGGATTGATCCCAGAGTCATCGACATCTCGCCGGAGAAACTGGTCAACGGTTTTGGAATTGGCTTGACTTCCGAGAGATTGATTCCCATGCGTGCTAGCGTGTTGCGGAAGATCACGTTGACAGTACTTCCGGTATCGAACAAGATCCGAGCAACTTCTAAATCGCTTATCACTAAGTCGATGACATGGGGATCGGCGTGAGGTTGGTCGATTCCGCCGGTTTGAGCGTCGTCGAATGAGATCACCCCTTTCGGAGAGTCATCCGTCGGCACCTTCCAACTCGAGCCGGTTTCGGCTTTGCGTTGGTAGGATTTGATAGACGAGACGGTGTCGTTATAATATTGCGATTCACCGATAATCATGTTGATTTTTCGGCGGTTAGCGTCGTTACCCTTCTCGTCTTGTCTTAGTCTGCGTTTTTCTCCCGACTGGTTTCCCTGAGGTGGGGTTTCCGCTCGCGCGTTCCTGTCGTTCTTCGGAAGGTGATCTGAATCGCGGATGAGATCCTTGACACTGGATATCTCGGAGAGTTCTCCTGCGACCAATTTTGTGGCAAGTCTGGCGCCGAGAACTTTGCAGTTCACGGTGGAATGCCCACAGGTTTGGTGGAGGTCGCAGAAAGTATTCTCATCGTAATTCGTATTTCTCGTCCACGTGTTACCCGTAGTTCGCCCTTGCTCCGCTCCGGAATTAATGGCGTAATTATGCGCCCCTTGGAGATCCTGTCCCTCGTGATGGACGAATTTGTCGTTACGAGAATTCCTCTTTTTCTGCTTCTGCTCGGACGCGTTATCCTTCGCGGATGTTTTCGTCGGCTTATGCTTCTCGGACAGGATTTTAGTCTCCTCTGCGATGGTTATGAAGTCAGTGGCCTTATGGAGCGCATCCTGGATCGTCCGCGGTTTCTCGAGAGTTATCCACTTGTAGAATTTCGATTTATACCAGAGCGATTTCCTTTATGCGTCGATGGCGGCTTTGTCGCTAATCCCGCTAACCCTAGCCATGACGAGTTTGAACCTGCTCATGAAATCGTGGAGAGATTCGTCCTCCTTCTGCACCAAGCTCCAGAGTTCGGAGTCGGAGGTTTCCGGGTTAATGAACATCGAGTATTGTTTCAGGAATTCCGAAGCCAGTCGACAGAAACTTCTGATCGAATTTCGCCTAAGTTTGGCGAACCATTCGAGCGCTGCTCCTTCTAGATTTTCGACGAAGAGGCGGCAGTAGCTTGCGTCCTTTTCGTGGTCCTTGAGCTTGGCTCGTCCCATGGAGATCTGGAATGCTTGTAGGTGTGCTTTGGGATTGGACGTCCCGTCGTAATTTGGCACCTTAAGTTTTCTGGGATCGGGCAGTTTGATCTCGGTGATGCGAGCCGTGAAGGGCGTTTTCCGAGACTTGTACAGTAACCGATCGATTTTGGGTGCGGCGCTGGTAGCGTGATGAATCTGAGATTTCACCGCTTTTACCGCTGCGGCCGTTTTAGTGATGTATTCGCGGAGATCGCGAGTCTCGGTCAGATTGCCAGCAGTTTTCCGACCTTGTCGGCGTTTGCTGCGAGTAACCGGAGATTGCTCCTCGGCAGTTTTTGCATATCGCGCAAAGTCGAGTTCCTCCTCGTCTCCAGTAAGAGAACGTTCGGGAGAAGACTCCGGTATATGACTTCGAGTTTTTCTTCTCCTAGGATGGACGTCAGCGTCTTCGACCGATGAATCCGCCTGGTCGCTTGTCTCCAGGTTAACCCTTTCGATGCCGTTGCCCTCGGTCTCCTGTTCGTGAGTAGGAGGTTTCTCCGATTCGTTTAGCGTCGCGTCAGGGTTATCTTTTCCGGAATCCTTTTCCGGGAAGTTACCCTGCTCGGTTCTGGGATGATCCGTAGGAGCGCCGAAGTCGAGCCTCCTTCCGCGGATCTTAGTAGTTCCGCGAGGGTGAATTGCTCGGGTTTTCGCGGTTAGGGTTTCAACCCGTTTCGCGAGAGAACCAATGAGCTTTTCCTGCTCTTCCGATTTTTTGTTAATCTCGGAAAGCATCTTTTCGATGGTCTCGGCGTTAGCGTTTGTAGCGTTGGCCTGCGTCTGTGGTTGTGGTGTTTCAACGTTATCGCGTTCATTGCGAGTTTGGTTGTCACCCGTCATTGTTTCTTTGTTGGACATGTTGCAGCTTCGGTGTAAGATAGATCCGACCCCCCCTCCTTCTAGCGCCAAACTGTGGGAACCGAAATCCACCTACTGTCAATAAATCGTAAAAAAGGAAACTTCGGGAAAACACTAAGTTTCCAGAGGAACCGGCTATCTGCAGAACCGCACAACGAAGATTAAGAAAACGATGAACTTAGAATTTAAAAGAGAATAAACAAAATTAAGAGCAAAGAGGTTCTTATTCCGAATCTGCGTAAGAACTGGTACAAAAAGAGTGGCCGAAAAGTCTAAGAACGAAAAACCCTAGTTGAGACGCAGCTCGCTAACAGAAAACGGAAATATTCCTAAATGCTAATTTTGGTGGTGAGGGCTCTCAAAATCGTGTCCCAGCTTCTGCCCTATGCCTCCTACTTATATACTCCTTCTTAGGCGGTTTTAATCTTTCCATTTCGCCCGAAACCGAATATATTGGGAATTTTCCATTTCTGTCGATCCTTCCTTTTCTTCCGCGGAAAACTTCTATTTATCTTCAAACTTGCCTTTTGTCTTCTGTCTGCAATTAAACCATCAAAACGTTATCGTATCTTCGGGTTTGATTTCATTAATATCGCGAGATGGGTTTTTATCGTGTTTTAGGACCTTTTGGGCCGTTTTACAATAAAAACCGTTTTACGACTTTATACGAGACCGTTTCTTGATCCGATGCCGTTTTTACGATTTTCCCGACGTTTTTTATATTAAAAACGCGTTTTTTATGATCTTAACAAAAAATCTCGGATAAATCGTATAGTTTAGGTGATGTTCGGTGTCTTGCTTAACCGTTACCGTTTTATACTATTTCTTCGAGTTCTTTTCGAGAAAGCGGAGTTTTACGGTTTTTATCGTAGAATTTGGACGATAAGTTGGATCGAGACGAAACGAGAGACATTTCGGCCGGGGTTCAGAATGTGACCGTGTCGAAGGACGTATGGTTCAAATCGGGGATTCGGGAGATCCGGGAAATCTCTAGTTCGCCTGCTGGCGAACTAGTCGGGGAGTTCCTAGTTCGCCTGCTGGCGGGCTAAGCCAGCTTGGCTTAGTTGGCCAACAGGCGAACTAGTTGGAAGCTTCTAGTTCGCCTGCTGGCGAACTAGTCGGGGAGCCTCTAGTTCGCCTGCTGGCGGTTTCGGTTTTTCGCGGTTTTGTAAAATGATTTCTCGAGTTTTATAAAACGATTCTCGAGTTTTATAAAACGATTATCAAGTTTTATAACACGATCTTCGAGTTTTATAAAACGATCTTTGAGTTTTATAAAACGTCTTCTCGAGTTTTATAAAACGATCTTCGAGTTTTATAAAACGATCTTTGAGTTTTATAAAACGGCTTCTCGAGTTTTATAAAACGATCTTTGGTTTTATAAAACGGCTTCTCGATTTTTATAAAACGATCTTCGAGTTTTATAAAACGATCTTTGAGTTTTATAAAATGGCTTCTCGAGTTTTATAAAACGATCTTTGAGTTTTATAAAATGACTTCTCGAGTTTTATAAAACGATCTTCGAGTTTTATAAAACGGCTTCTCGAGTTTTATAAAATGATCTTCGAGTTTTATAAAACAATCTTCGAGTTTTATAAAACGATCTTCGAGTTTTATAAAACGATCTTCGAGTTTTATAAAACGATCTTCGAGTTTTATAAAACGATCTTCGAGTTTTATAAAACGATCTTCGAGTTTTATAAAACGACTTCTCGAGTTTTATAAAACGATATTCTAGTTTTCTTAAACGATTCTCGAGTTTCATAAAACGACATCTCGTGTTTTATAAAACGATCTTTGAGTTTTATAAAACGACTTCTTGGGTTTTATAAAACTATTCCTTTTGTATTTTTGCGGGGAATTTTGGCTATTGATTCTGTCGTACCGATTTTGACCCCAACAAAAAGCAAGGGCAGAATCTTAATAGGGATTCTGCTTTAATAGTATAGAAGAATATTAACTCTTTCAAATTCTATTTTTATGGTTCGCAAGATCTATTATTTTTTTAAAATGAATTTCTCCTTTCCTAATATGAGAATGTACCGGTGATCCAGATAATCATGTTGCCCAATATAAACAACGAAGTTACTATGTGCAAGGATTTCGGTTTAACCTTGACGGGACCTGCCCTACAGTGGTGCATCAGCTTACTTAATGAGTCTATACAGTTCTTCGCGATCCTCACCGAGAAGTTCGTGAAGCAATTCGCCAGTAGCAGAAGCTTAGAGAAAACCTATGACATCCTCAACAAGATCCTCCAGTTCCGATTGGAACCACTGCATGCCTATATTGCTTGTTTCAACCAAGAGAAGGTAGCCATCCCCAGATGCAGTACCTATACATCAATCTTGGCCTTCAAAAGGGATCTGCTTCCAAAATGGGACATGTGCAAAGAGTTGACTAAGTACCAGTGCAAGACTATGTAAGACATACTATCCCGAGCATGGACACATGTCAAGTGGGAAGAAGATGTCGCTAATCGAGCCAAGGCCCAGTAAAAACATGATCATAAGGCCTCCAAACAGATCAAGAACTATCGAGACCAATGACCATATCAAAAGAAAGAATCTGGAAGTAAGAGCCAGGGCATGTACCAGAACCAGCCCCAGGAGAGAGCCGAAGGGATGAACGTGTCCATATGGCCTGATATCTCCTACTTGGTAATATCGAAACCAGATCTCGTCAATGTTCTGAGGCAAATTGGCCCACATATCAAGTGGCCTCAGAAGATGAGAGCACCCAATTCCTTCCGGAACCCAAACCGGTCTTGCGACTTCCATCATCACCATGGTCACAAAAAGGAGGATTTTGTCGCATTTAGGATCAAGAAGGGACACCTCCGGAAGTTCTCTTCGTTAAAGCCAAGAGCCTCCTAAATAAGGATACCAGCAAGAAGCCCACTGAAGCGGCTCGTGCTTCGCCTCCTCGACAAGATAGGGTCATCCACGTCATATCTGGCGGCTCTGAAGTAAGCGGAATAAGCTATGCAGCTGCGAAGAAAAGTACACCAAACACCAAGAATGGTCAAGAAACAAGAGTAACTAAGTGCCTGTCCTAGGCATGGATGAGATCATTTTCACCACAAAGGAGCAGGAGAGGATCCTACCTCCCCACCACGACGCCTTAGTCATCTCACTCACAGTGGCAAACTGCCTAGTGAAAAAGAATATTGGTGGATAACAGAAGTTCCAGTAACATTGTCTTCCAAGCCGCCTATCGAGACTTGGGACTGGAAGAAGGCGCTTTGAAGCGCAAGGTCACTCCACTCATAGGATTCAGTGGAGAGTTCAAGCAGACGCTAAAGAAGTTATTCTCCTGGTATACGCCGAGGGAATTAATATGTCACCAAGTTTTTCGTGGTCGACTGCGAGTTGTCTTACAACATGATACTCGGACGGTCTTGGATTCATGATATGGGAGCCATCCCCTCGACACTTCATCAGATGGTCAAATTCCCCACTCCCTGGGGATTAAAAGTGATCAACGGAGATCAAGAAACTTCCAGATCCTTCTACCAGAAGACCCTGAAGGGAATGACCTAGCTCTTAGAGCAATTATAGAGCAAACCGCCCCGCATTACGAAGAGCCGGAGGTCGAAGATATGGACGAAGTACCTTTAACTGAGGATGATCCGACGTGGAACCTAAAGGTGGGTTCCAAGCTCCCCTTTGGACTGAGATAGACGTTGATCGACTTCCTCATGTCTAACTCAGATTGTTTCGCCTGGTTCCATAAGAACATGTCGGGGATCGACCCAGAAATTATCTTGCATAAGCTTCAAGTCGATCCGATGCACCAGCCTGTCAGGCAGAAGAGAAGAAAGTTCGCGCTAGAGGGGCGAAATCATCAATGAAGAGGTCAAGAACCTCCCGAAGGCCGGATTCATCAAAGAAGTCCAGTACCCAGAGTCGCTAGCCAACGTGGTGCTGGTAAAGAAGAACGGGAAATGGAGGGTCTGCATAGACTTCACCGATCTTAAGAAATCCTACCCCAAGGATCCATTCCCCTTACCTCACATAGACAAGCTAGTCGATGCCACAAACGGTCACCAGCTGATGAGTTTCATGGATGCTTTCTCTGGGTATAATCAAATACTCATGCACCCTGAGGACCAGGAGAAGAACTCGTTCATGACATCCCAAAGTATCTACTGCTACAAGATCATGCCCTTCGGCCCAAAGAACGCAGGATCTACTTATCAAAGGCTGGTAAATATGATGTTCACTGACAGAATCGGCCAGACCAAGGAAGTATATATCGACGACATGCTGGTGAAGTCTTAGAAGCTGAAGATCATAGATCTCATCTGTAACAAGCCTCTCTACCCTCTGGAAATATAATATGAAGCTCAACCCTGCGACAGGTTCTTTTGGAGTCAGCTCTGGGAAATTCTTAGGGAACATAGTAACGCACCAGGGCATCGAGGCGTGATGCAAGACTTTTCAAAGGGTCTAAGATCAAATCAATGTAGTATAAAAGATTGTCGAACCCACATAGAACTAGAGATTTATACACCAAGAATACACAAACTCTCCTAATCTAAGCAAATAGAAGATGGATGATTTGTAACAAGCTAAGATCCTAGAAATATAAACAAGGTGATCTCAAATCCAATCAAGAAACAAGTAAAGAACTCAAACAATGCTAAGGATGTATCCATGGGTAAAGATAATTGATATAAGGTGATCAAGGTTCAATGTAAGGGTGGCAACTTTCAATCAATCTATCAACCTTATGCCTAGACACAACACTAAGCAAACTCTTTCTCAAGATGGAAGCTCATTTGCTAAAATAACTCAAGCATCAAATCTCTTTGGTTGAATATTATTAAAGCAATCATGGAGAACAAGTCTAATAGCAATCCTAGCACCGTTGACATCAAATCTCTTTGGCAAAGCAAGCTCGGGTGGGAAATGCCTAAAGATCTATCTTAGAGAGGACAGCTCATAATTAGCATTGAGATCACTCAACAAGCAAGGAATAAGAAGGATCTACAATAAAACACCCTAGATCTACACTTAATCACTATAATCTACCTTAACCCATGAATCCAAAATGTGTCTACTCACTAATCTTCATGGAAAACCTTAAATCTATGGGAGATTCAAGGCTAATCATGTTTATGAGAATGAGGAACAAGATATAAGATGAACTTCCTTAGATTAATGAAAAGATTCAAGCTTTATAAAATGAGGAAAAGTGTATTCTTGAGAGAAAATGAGATACACTAAGGTTTTTAGAGGCTAAAACTATTTATAAGATGTCTAAACTCGTCCTGGTTTAGTTGAATTAAACCGGGTCAAAACTGGACTAAACCGGTCAATCTTGATTGGGCTCTGTAGCGACCTATAGTTCCCACTACGTTAAACCGCTACAGCTCACGGTCTTGTGGCTAGCGGTTACTCCTTCTCACTACGTTATGGTCGCTACCGAGCTTACGGCTTTGTCCTAGCGACGTGCCTTGGTCGCTACCTTGAAGCCGCTATCAACCTTGACAATCTTGAGCTTTGATTCTTCTTTGTGGTTTCTCGATGTGAACCGTGAATGCTCTCGCCGCAACACCACTAAGTTGGAGCTTTCCTTTGTCTTCACCGCATCTCTGTTGTCGCCTGAATCAGCCCTCACCGCTGCGAAGCTTCACTGCGAGTCTACTTCTCCGTCACTCTCAGCTCTTGGGTCCAGCATCTCCTGCCGTGTCAGTTCATCACACCATCGTAGCCATTGGAGATCGAGATCTCGGAATTGCTGTTATTAGGGTTTGGCAGTCATCTTGGTCTCAGTCGCAGCTCATGACCTCCGTTCTCGTTGCGCCGTGCCAGCCTCTCGCCGTTGCGGCTTACCGGAATCATCGTCGCATCAAGCAAGCATTGATCCCAAACAATGGCAACTTCTTCCTATTTGCAAATCTGGTCCTTCGGCTTCTAGTTTCTTTTAATCCGGCTCCAAACTTTATAAATGGCAGAATCATCCACTAATCAACCCCACAACTTTTATTTGTGAAATTTAGCCCTCTGTGTAATTAAAAGATTGGACCCTCGGTTTTGTTTATTTACGCGCATGACCCAATACTTTCCAATGTTGCATATTTATCTTCGAATATGACCTGAAACTTCCAAATGTGCACTCCAGCCCCTATAATATGCAAATGAACACACTATGAAATATATACACCTAATAAGGACATATGAATTCAATATAGACCTAAAGATGCCTAATACCTAATCTTCATGATCAAAATGTACAAGAATGAATGGCTAAAATCATAGAAATATGCAAGATATCAACTCACCCACACTAGTTCTTTACTTTTCTTCAAATAAACATTTCAAAACACAAAGAGGAGAGATTTAAAGATGGGAGCTTGTAACCAAAAGAAACACTCAATGCACTCAACTTGACATCCTAAAGAAACATAGCAAATAGTATGAGCACACTCTCTTATTATACTCTAGCTTCTCTAGGTCTATCAATACTCCTATGCCTCTACACAAGATGCAATGCCTATCAACCAACATGCTCTCTTAACCAGCCCTCACATTGATTCACAACACACACACAAGGTGAATTCTCACAAATGGGCACATGATCTCAATCATTTGGCTAGGTAAGCAAATGGTTTAATGTGAATGAAGAGGAAGGTTCAAATGCATCATTTTTAAAGTGGTTATCACTCAAGAACAAGGAGCTTGATCATTATGCAAAATTTATCTAAGACTAGAAGCAATTCATGCATACATAGATCCATTCTCATTATTCTACCCTTTTCCTAAGTGATTACAAATTCTACCCTTTTCATCTTCATTCCCATAACCAAAATAAAACCCACTCACATCACTCACCCAATGAACAATTCTCTTTTTCTTTTAACTTAGCCAACTATGGACTCCTTATTCACTTTTCACAAAACTTAGCTCTAACTCTTTTTCTTTTCCATTTCCCCCTATCTTATTGAATCTTTCTCTTTTTTTTTTATTATTATAAGGGAAAAGATTCCAAATACAATCTAGACCTTACTTTTCTTTCTTTTTCTAAGGTCCCTAGGGCTATTTCTTTCTTTTGACACTCTTTTGTTCATCTTTCTCACTTATCTTACTTCCCAAACCCAAGACATTAACATTAACATTTAGAGCACATAAACCCACTCACCATCTTAGATGCTAGCTCAAATGAGGTTCCTATGCTAGCAAGAGATGAGAAAAAATCTATGTCGCCTCCAATACTATCAAGATTTTGCACATTACAAACTATCAAAAGAGGCCTCACTCATTTAAATCAATGCTTGGTCTCAAAGAATGGCTAGGGTTCAAGGGTATGGAGTGCCATTCGGGTTAACAAAGAGTGGTAAAATGGAAGAAGATAACCCAAATGTGTATGAGATCCATGACTAAGTATGCAAGTGTCCATATGCAAGAGATATTAAGTTCCTTCAAGTCTAGATTCAGGTTGGAGCTGGTTTTAAATACAATGCCAATATCAAGCAAGCAAACATGTTTCAAGGAGAGTTTTTCAAGGCACGAAGCATGCAAGCTTTTAAAGAGATGCCTAAGCTACTTAATATGTTTAGCTAGGGTGTCACTTTGAGCTCTAGAAAATTTTTCTTTACAAGGTTAGCTCCCAATGCGGGAATGCAATATATATGCTTCTAGACTGAATCCTAAGTATGCAAGTGATGCAACTACATGATTCTTTTTGTATTTTTCGAAAATTTTCAAATTTTTTTTTTGGTTTTTCTATGCAAATAAATATTTCCAATGCAATTCATGACAAATAAACAAAAAAAAAAACACAAAATGAGATAGTAGACTCTCCCCCAAACTTACTTCACACAGTCCCTTGTGTGAGAGTAAACTTAGAAAAGAGATCAAAAGAGAAATAAAAGATGAAAGAACTAAATAATTACAAAGGTAAGGATGCAATTACTTGAAGTTGGCCTTATGAGACAAGGGAATGAGGAAGGAGGGCTTGTTGTGACCTTGGTAATGTTGACATGACCTCTTACAAGATTTAGAACTCCCCCAAACTTGTCCTTGAACATATTCAAACATAATAAAAGCAAGATAAAAGATAAATATAAACATATACAAAGGATAAACATGGGAATGCTTCCCAAGTGCGCTTGTTAGAAGTATCTAGCTTGACTTTATATGCTTGCTAATCATAGGTATCAAAAGGTTGAGAAAATGCACCTTTGGTCCTTCTCCTACAAGAACAAGAAACCAAATGCGTACATGAGCACACTGTTGTCCATAGAAAATAGATAGATTTTTCATCAAAGAGCTGCATTAAAGATATATCATGAATCATGAGATGTTCTTTGAGGTTTAAATGGTCATGAGTATCAAATGCATTTGGTGGAAACACAAAGTCAAATACATGTTCAAACTAAGTTTTAACAAAGTAGTCAACTCTATCTCCATCAATCAAATAATGCACAATATTCACATTTTCATATTATTTTCAACATGGGGGCTTTCTGTCTCAAGCAAGAGCTTATCCACATCAAGTTCATCCCCTAAATCACTTAGCTTAAGAAGAGGTCTAGGATCATCAAGAATAAAAAAGTCATATTCAAGATCAAATGAAGCACAAAGATAGTTCTTGTCAGAACAAACTTCAAGATGATCTCTAGCAAGCTTTTCCATTCTCAAGTAATCTAGCATCCTAGTTTCCCATATCAGATCATGACATTCATTGATGAGCTCATGAGAGTTCAAATCAGAGGTAATATCTTCAACACAAGGCAAGCTATTATCCTCAAAATCATGAAGTTCAAAAGTAGAATCGCATATACCTTTTAGTTGGGTTTGTGGAACCCAATAAAATACCTCTTTGAGCTCATGAGCAATCCTTATCTCAAGGCTTGTGAGCTCTCTTACCTCTAGTGTTTCCCAATGTTGCATATGATTTAACCTTAGCATCGCTTCCATGTCACTCCTTGTCAACATTGGGTTTTCTTTGCAAAGCTCATCCACCTTCAAACTCTGTTCTGGTGTGAGTATACTTTCATCAAATGGGGGCTCCACATATGGCTCATCTTCAATGTCATCTTCAAATGTGTCTTCCTCTTCTTGTGGCTAACTAAAGTAACTTGCAGCCATTACTACAAAAAAACAAAAGCTAGAATAAAACGTTAGTAACTAAACAAAGCAACACAAAGGATAAGAAAATAAAGCTTAGTCTCAAGAAAATTTGAAATTGTAGTGATAAATCTACTTAGTTTCCCGGAAACGGCGCCAAATTTGATGCAAGAATTTTCAAGGGTCTAAGATCAAATCAATGTAGTATAAAAGATTGTCGAACCCACATAGAACTAGAGATTTATAAACCAAGAATACACAAACTCTCCTAATCTAAGCAAACTGAAGATGGATGATTGTAACAAGCTAGGTCATAGAAATATAAACAAGGTGATCTCAAATCCAATCAAGAAACAAGTACAAGAACTCAAACAATGCTAAGGATGGATCCATGGGTAAGGATAATTAAAATAAGGTGATCAAGGTTCACTCTAAAGGTGGCAACTTTCAATCAATCTATCAACCTTATTCCTAGACACAACACTAAGCAAACTCTTTCTCAAGATGGAAGCTCATTTGCTAAAATAACTCAAGCACCAAATCTCTTTGGTTGAATATTATTAAAGCAATCATGAAGAAAAAGTCTAACAGCAATCATAGGACCTTTGACATTAAATCTCTTTGGCAAAGCAAGCTAAAAGCATTATAGAGTTGGTTCAGGCATTTCATCGAACACCTCTCGGGCGTGAAATACCTAGAGATCTATCTTAGAGAGGCCAACTCTAAATTAGCATTGTGATCACTCAACAAGCAAGGAATAAGAAGGATCTACAATAAAACACCCTAGATCTACACTTAATCACCCTAATCTACCTTAACCCATGAATCCAAAATGTGTCTACTCACTAATCTCCATAGAAAACCTTAAATTTATGGGAGATTCAAGGCTAATCATGTTTATGAGAATGAGGAACAAGGAGATTCAAGACTTCCTTAGATTAATGAAAAGATTCAAGCTTTATAAAATGAGGCAAAGTGTGTTTTTGAGAGAAAATGATATACATTAGGGTTCTTAGAGGCTAAAACTATTTATAAGAGGTCTAAACTCATCCTGGTTCAGTTGAATTAAACCGAGTCAAAGCTGGACTAAACCGGTCAACGTCTTGATTTGGCTCTGTAGCGACCTATAGTTCTCGCTACGTTAAAACGCTCCAGCTCACGGTCTTGTGCGTAGCGGTTACTCCTTCTCGCTACGTTATGGTCGCTACCGAGCTCACGGATTTGTCCTAGCGACGTGCCTTGGTCGCTACCTTGAAGCCGCTATCAACCTTGACGATCTTGAGCTTTGATTCTTCTTCGTGGTTTCTTGATGTGAACTGTGACTGATCTCGCCGCATCACTACCAAGTCGAAGATTTCCTCTGTCTTCACGTCATCTTCGTTTTTGCCGGAATCAGCCCTCACTGCTGCGAAGCTTCACCGCGATTCTACATCTCCATGACTCTCAGCTCTTGGGTCCAGCTTCTCCTGCCGTGTCAGTTCATCCCGCCATCGTAGCCATTGGCAATCGAGATCTCGGAATTGCTGTAATCAGGGTTTAGTAGTGATCTTGGTCTCAGCCGCAGCTCATGACCTCCGTTCTCGTTGCGCCGTGCCAGCCTCTCGCTGTCGCGGCTTACCGGAATCGTCGTCGCGGCTTACCGGAATCGTCGTCGCATCAAGCAACAAAAGCATCGATTCCCAACAATGGCAACTTCTTCCTATTTGCAAATCTGGTCCTTCGGCTTCTAGTTTCTTTTAGTTTGGCTCCAAACTTTGTAAATAGCAGGATCATCCACTAATCAACCCCACAACCTTTATTTGTGCAATTTAGCCCTCCATGTAAAGATTGGTCCCTCGGTTTTGTTTATTTACGCGCATGACCCAATACTTTCCAATGTTGCATAGGTAGCCGTTAGAGACACACGCCAAAGGTCCATCGTCAGAGAGCAGACATGTGTCGAGTTTCTGCACCGCGGAAGCTAAACTGCCTCCCATCAATTGAGTCTGAGCATGCCGTCTTAATCTTTAAAAAAAAATAAGATTAGGGGACAAATGTTGGACCAAATGTCCGAGCAAGCCATCTATCTGAGAAGGCCCAAGCCCATCTGGAATAATCATGAACTCGACATCGAGTCAGACTCTACGAGGTCGAGACGAGATTCCGGAGATTGCGGAAACAGTTAGAAGAGGAAAGGACTATAAAAAGAGAGCCATAGTGACATTCAACACACACGGAAAACCTTAGAGCTATTCACTAGTCACATCGACCTCATTCTTTAGTTTTCTAGTTCGCCTTCTTGTATCTTTTGTTGTTATTTCCGATCTTGTTCATCACTTTGTAAACGAATTCCATATTCAATAAAATTCCATTTTTGTCAACCGAAGTCCGATTATATCGTTGTGTTTAAGAGCATCGTTTCCCACATCCTTTGTCTTCCCCTGATTGAACTCTCGATCTCTACAAAATACTGAGTGTGGATTTTAGGATCTACAGTATATGCGTTTCAACAAGATACACTTGGGGTCTTCGAACGCCAGAGAGGAAAGCCCTGAAACAAGCTAAGTGTACCAGAAACTACATGACCATGCCTCCTACATAAGGTCTATTACCACGAAGCTATTATGTATATATTGAGGGCATTATGACCAGCTCCACGAATAGGCAGCAACTGCAATCTCGACTGCAATCATCATCGAGAGTGGTCCATCTCCGGAAGGCAGAGTGCGGTGCCGCATCAAGCCAATACAGCCTATAAGTCTGAGACGACATAATGCGAATTCACGTCCTGGTCAGGAAAAAGAGATCCTCATAACCTCATGGCTCTTAAGGATAAAATCTACAGATTCTCCTCCTGTGTCATAACACTAATTTCTTGGAACCTCCAGATCCCCAAGGATAAAGCTACGGGTCCTACATGATTAGAATATGACGCCGTTCAAATCCTTAAGGACGAATCAGCAGGAGCTACGAGTTCCTATAAAATGTACTTCTTTACCTCAGGGTAATACGACATGGAGTCAGCCTCCACACCTCGTCAAAGGATCCCAAGCTTCCTGAAAAGGAAAAGAGAAGAAATGTATTCTTCATCCTCCTGCTACCTGGTCATGTGCCAAAGCGATGGATCTTATTCATCAGCGCAATGCGAATCCGAGATCAAGAATTTCTGCTTCTGAGCAGGCCCAAAAGGACACCTACAGAGGATTCTAACAGATACATGTGATCTTCATCAGTCGAACAATGGTGTATGCCCATTGTAGCATTCTACTACATTGAATTCCTGGTCCTTCCCCTGATCAAGATGCACGCTGCATTGACCAGCCAGCTAGAAGGCTATGTTCCATCAAAGGCCTACACCAAGAAACAAAATTCTTCATCTCTTGAAGCGCGAGAATAAGATCTCCACTCTTCCAAGGTCCTGCTACAAGTCTAAGGACTCTGCATCCAGCAGACGAACATCAACGCTCACTGAAGCATCAGAAAGTCCATCTCCGTCAGACCCCGCGTCACTAGGAGAGAACGACATCAGGGTGTAATCTCCGCAAGCAAATCTTGTCATCCACTGAAACACAAGAGCAGGGCCCGAATCTTGCAAGATCGTCTTCGAACAGGTCCAGCACCTAGGCAGATCTATCAAGAGTCCAGCCTATCATTAGGAAATGAACTTTCCTCCAGGTTCAAACACGGTTCAAGCCTAAGAAGAACCTGGTAAAAGTTGATTACTGGAGCGATGTCATGCCCAAGGGAGGCCTGTTGAGATTGAGCAACTCTAGTTGACTCAAGGCACATGTTATCTCCCGACTCCACCCATGAAATCAAAAGATAAGGGGTAATAAATTGGGAGTGAATACTCTAGTATAAAGATCTTCCAAGCCTCGGGCAGGACGGCAACCTCCAAGTTCCCGCGGAGAGAAGCTTGGGCTCCGACCCATGCATCCATCCCTGCCTCCGGCAGGGAGCATATTGCATAACATGCAAAGTACTGCGCAAGGAGCTTACACACTTACTCTTACGCATGGAGCATCGTACGAAACATGTCAATCCTTGCACCAACGCATGAGGCATAAGTACAAATTCAAAGTACTGTATCAAAACTCAGAGTTTCTAGAAGGAGCAAGCACACACAGCTGCATATAAGTGGGACATCCATGAAAATAATGCAAAAAAGGGCAAACTAGCTGGATCAGGTCACAAGTGACCCCCCGATCCTGGCAAACCCTATATCTCTTTAACACGACTCACAAAACACTGGGTGTATGGCACATAGGAACATGCCAGATCAACCCTAGTACACTGTCAAAAACACCTAAGTCCCTGCGTGGAGGCTTCGAGCAAAAAACATACGTAGAGACCAAACGTACCAGTGCACAAAACCCTGCATTAATAACGCCACAAGCTAGACACAATGCAATGGGCTTGACCTATAACTCCAGAGTGCTGAATCAGCTCCATGATTCAGGGAACAGACGCTGCACAAAACCCTGGGAACACTTCTTTCCTACTTGACTAGACTTAGCAAGTAGCTAAAAGTCTGGTGCTTAGGTTGTGCTACTCCAAGCAAGACTGACACCAGAAAACCAAAGCCTGCGAGTGACTTTTTGCAGAAAGTAAAGTGCATCACAATAGGATCTCGATAGTGGCCTACGTGGCAGAATACGAGTCCTAAGCCGAGATCGGGAGTAGCCTACCTAAGGAAGGCGGAGTACGATCTCAAAGAAAAATGACCTCAGGGTCTAAAAGCAACCTCTGGGTTCAAATTAACCTCAGGGTCTAAAAGAAACCTTCGGGTTCAAAACGACCTCAGGTTCTAAAAGCATTCTCCAGGTTCAAAACTACCTTAGGGTCTAAAAGCAACCTCCGGGTTCATGACGACCTCCGGGTCTAAAAGCAACCGTCGGTTTAAATAAAGACCTCATGGTCCCAAATGTTAAAAACTTGGAGTTTTGCATTTTATATCGCCCTACCTCTGGGTTCAGAAAAAAGACCTAAGGGTCTATTTAGAAATTTCAGGGTTCTAGATGAACTCCTTGAATCTCAAGGAGAGACCTTCGGGTTCCCGAGTGTTAAAAACTCAGAGTTTTACATTTCATCTTGATTACCTCTGAATTCTAAGCACTAACCTTTGTATTCAAACTAACTTGTTTACACGATCCCAATTCCTAGGTGTCCATCTCCAGGTCCCAAACATCGATTCTACGCAGGGACCAAGGTCCCAAAGAACTCTCAAGTTCCCTCGGGACCTCCAGCCTATAATCGGCTCTCTACCCTAAAAAAAGGGTCCGAGGATCCTTCTTCGAGGATTCTGAATGCTTACAGACAATACTCGATGGCCTCGACGACGCCCGCATCTGCAGGGTTAACCAGCTGAAAGAAAGCCCTCCAAAGACCTATCTCGCGTTGAACCTACCTAAAGGCAAGCTCTGGGTTCAAAAAGATGTTTGGGCTCTTGGACGAAAGTCCATCTAGTCTCCGGGTCCCTGGGCTAGAGTCAATGAAACCTCTGATTTATGAAGAATCACATCCCCGAACCTATGGATTTCAGAAGGATATATCTCTAAACCTTCAGATTTTGGGAGAGCATGCCCAGGATCCTCCTGTTTCCATGAAAGCACTACACACGGTCACCTCAGCATTGACTGTGGCCTAGCTCTAGGGGCAGATTGCAAGTTTACATAGTTAAGGTGGCCAAGAATTAATGGCAGAGTTCAACTAATGATTCTACCTTCTTTATTCGGCATAGAACCCACAACTCGCCGCAAACAACATATCCAAGAGACCTACTCCGGTACAATAATCATCTCCTAGTACCAAGAAGAACGTGCTGAATGTCCTCCCTGTCAAACATCCTCACTTTTCCTTTGGTGTTTTGATGCAAACTCGAAAAGAACTCCTTGTTTCCCGTCATGTGATTGCTAGTTCCATTATCCAAATACCAAACACTTGTACCGCCTTTGTTGATATCGAGATTCTTCGGAATCACTTTGTCTTCATTCAAGAAAACTAACTTACGTACATATAGGGGGTCGGCCTCGTGTGTCTCGTCTAGGTTGGTTTCTTGATTCTTCACTGCTTTCTCAGGATAGATAGTTGTGTAGTGACTTGGCTTGTCACATCTCCAACATATAACCTTGGAACGATCTTTCTTCGAGTTTTTGTCTTCCGTGTGTGGCACATGGTTTTGGTTGTGTAATCTACCTCAAGATCTGCTTCTTCCATTCCGTCCTCTATCTTTACAACATAAACTCTCATAGTTCTTATGACTATGCTAGTCTTTTTTTTTTGAAAACATAAGCTTCCCTTGGTCTTCTTTCTGAGTTTCATCTCCTACACGCTCCTCGTACGCCTTTAGCCTTCCAACTATTTCCTCAAATCCTGTTGAGTTGAGGACTATGACTTGCTCAAGAGACGCTACGATCTGGATGTACTTGTGTCTCGAAAGTCCATTCAAGAATTTATTCACCATCTTGGAATCGTCTATGTTTTCTCCCAATGAGACAGATTTTGATGATAGGCCCGATATATTTCCCGCAAATTCATCGACCGTATCATTATCATTCATCTTCAACCTATCAAACTCTGTCATCAACGTTTGGAGTCTCGCCTCCCTTATACAATCAACTCCAAGGTGTCGTGACTTGATTGTTTTCCAGATGTCTTTCGATGAGGTTTGTTCTTCAACATGGAGATTCAAAGTTTCAGGAGCAGATCGAAACAAAAGAGCAGTCACAAAATCGTTCTTCTTTTGATTATCTGATTCTGGTTGTATTGTGTCCCACACATCATGAACATGAGGTAACACCTTCATCCTCATCAACAAAACAGTATAGTTTTTCAATGACAACATAAAACATTAGATGAATGCGGATCCAAAGTCCTTTGTGTGTGGAGCCCTATCCACGTCAGCCATCTTGCCTTCGCGATCTCTGCTTCACAGTCACCAGGATCAAAATCTTCAACTTAAGCTTAGATTGAGTCTATAACCTGAGGCTCTTATACTAATTCAGATATCTAGAAACACAAAGAATTATAAGAAAAACTTTTCTTTTTGCTTTAGAAACTTCTTGATATATTTCTATTAGATAATATGATCTTCTCTTTTAGATCTTATGGAACACCTCTCCATGAGACATATATCTATAGTGAAAGACAATTACGTTTAACATGTGAGATATGAACACAAACATAATCTAAATAGAAAACTTCATTTTCCTATTCTAGCTTTTTTTGTGTTAAAAACTTCTTAACATGTTAAACTAGATTCTGACCCGTACGCCATTGCGGGTGTTTAAAACAAATCTTATTAAAACAATTTTATACATGATTGATTGTATATATTTTTATGTTTAGAATATTTAATATATAGTCTATATGCATCAATTTTATTAATTGTTTTAAATTATCGTCTATAACAATCTATTATTTATGTAAACAACAAAAAAATGACAATTTAAAACAATTAATAAAATTGATGCATATATACTATATATTAAATAGGAAAAATAATCGTCAGCTATCTGAAGTATTGACCAATACATGGCTGACCATGTAAAGTAAATAAATGCACACTCAACTACACGAGGTATATGATATGCATACTAACATCCATGAACTTTATGTTGTTATGTAGGCAACATCACAAGATCAATTATTCTAATTATATCACAAGAAATAATTACATTAATAAAAATATAAATAGAAAAAAAAATTAAGATATGGAAAATATTTTTTACTTGATTTTTTTATTATTAAGAATATTTTTATTTTAAAAAAGTTTTATACAATAATATTAAAATTAATGTTATTTAAAAAATAATAACTTTATCTTAATTTTACATATTTTAATATTTTGATAGTTTAGCATTTATTTTTATACATGATTTAAATAATTATTTATATTTATAATGTAAGGATAGAAAAGTATTTGTTTTTTTTTAATGAAACTACATAATTAGGTATATTTGAAAACGTTTTTACATCTCTTTATAAATGTCTTTATAAACATTTTCAATAAACTAAAATGTTTTTAATATTTTTAATATTTTAATACAAAATTTTGTGCAATAAAATACTTAAATTTGTTTACTGAAAATGTTTATAAAGACATTTTAAAGATATAAAACGTTTTGAAAAATATTTTTGTAATGAATTAACTATTTACATAATTATTTATATTTATATGTTTTTATAAAAATTGGTAGAAAAGTCTTTTTTTTCCATTTAGTGAAAAATGTATTTGTAAAAATATATCCTTAATGAAGGAAAAATGAATTGTGCTACAACAAATAGGGTAAAAATAGAATTTCACCTAACAAATCATATAGAAAAATAAAGGACAAACTATTAAAAATATAAATTAAAATAAAGTTAAAAGTTTTTCTGAAATAAAATAAATTTTTAATATTGTTGTATAACACTTTTTAAAATAAAATATTCATAATAATAAAAATATAAAATATAAAAAGGTTTTCCATATCTAAAATGTTTTTATATGTTATAAATGTAATTAATCTTGTGATGTAATTAATTGTTATTAGCCTTGTGATGTTAACTACATGGTGTGATCCTGAGTATCTGCTATGAAAAGGGAAGAGAGTCAGAAGGTAACACGTTCTTGATCAGATCCCTAACTGATCGGAACAAGCTGAGATCCACAAAACAGAAACTTGTTGTGGCTAAAGAGATACCAAAGTTTGAGAATGAATATGGGGATCATTACACACGACCACCAGACCCTATGCAGCATGAGAATCA
>CAKOAT010108822.1:136705-166032 GCA_932364175.1 Eruca vesicaria subsp. sativa
TGGTGCGATCCTGAGCATGCTCAAACTTAATAGATGGGATCCACTGTATGGACAAGCTAAGCTACTGACCAAAGCTTGGCTTAATGGTCAGTTTCATCATCTTATTGGCATGATCTATGAAGCTTTGGACAGAGAGAAGAGAAGAACTCTTGGTACAGCTTTGAAACAACTTGAACAATCAGCTGAGACTAACATGAGCTGGATCAGGAAACAATACAAGCTGTTCTGAACATGGAGATCAATCTGCAGACTCATCTTGGTGTGGAGAACATTCTGATCAGGAGAGAAACAAGTAGGATCAACTTTAACAATCAGATGGCATGCTAGCTTAATGGAGGATGCATTAGCTTCTCAACTGGATCAGTCACAAGATCAAAGGCCAAACTGCAGGGATAGCATCTTCTACACTTGTTGCTGGCGTGAATGTTGCATGAGAGAGAGATAATCTGCAGAGAAATAAACCAGCCTGTTGGTTTAGTGTTATTTCAATTTGTTTTAATTTGAACCAGTAAACCAAAGCCAATTTCGTTTTGTATTAGACCAGGGGGTAAACCAAACTCAATTAGGATTAGGATTAGGATTAGGATTAGAGTAAACCAGTTTGGTTTAGGATTAGGGGATTTGGGTGTTTNGTCTTTGATTCTCTGTTTGCAAGGATTATCTCTGTGATCCATTCTAGACACTAAGCAGGGTGATCCTGTGTCAGTGGAGCAGAAAGCCATCTTTGGAGCATCACATAGCTCTGAGGTGGAGACCATATTCATCATCTATCATCCACCCATCCCCCCTTCAAGTGATCCAGGGAGAGACAGCCATTCCACGGCTACACCACTACATAACAACATAAAGTTCATGGATGTTACTATGCATACCATATACTTCGTGTAGTTGAGTGTACATTTTTTTTCTTTGCATGGTCAGCCATGTGATGGCCGATACTTCAGGTAGCTGGTAATCATTTTTCCTATTAAATATTGTAAACATAAATATATATATATATATATGTATATATCTTTATGGGTTAGAATTGAAATGTATATATATATATATGTATATATCTTTATGGGTTAGAATTGAAATGTGTGAATATATATAACAATGAAGGTGAATCAAATCGATTCAAAGTGATCTGTAACATCTTCTCTTGGATGTTCAAACACATCAAAAAACGATTTAAGAATCAAATTGATACTGATAACTCAGATTTTATGTTTATCAACTGCGGTCTCTCTATTGGATAAGTCAATCGATCTAATTTATCGTTTTTAAATCAAAGGAAGATGCTTGGATTCCAACAGGTTTGTTATCCTCCTCCTCCTATGATCCTTCCTTTTAGATAGATCAATTGATCTGGTAACGATTTGTTGTTTTCACTCTCTAGGGTTTTGCGATTAATCATATGTTTGCTGAAGCTCGAGCTAGAATAAATGGTGGTAGTTAAAATAAAAATTGTTTTGATAGTTCCCAAGGGCAACTTTTTTCTTCTACGGGTAAGGTCTTACTGAGTATAAGTAGTATCATGTTGATTGCTATATCATGGATTTTACCCATTTTCAGCCATGATTTATATATGTTTTTGGAAACAAAAGGATACGTTTAGTGTCTTTTTAGAGCTTTTACTAGTTCAGGTACTCACTGGTGTAAAACATGCATTTTGGAGCTAAAATTGAGACTTTATGAAGATATGAGCAAAACGATGTTTAAGCTATCGACCGATACACATTGAGAGCAATCGACCGATAGATGATTACTAGTATCGATCGATAGATGACATTTTAGATCGATCGATACATAAGTTATCCAAGCGATTAAATGAAGATTAGAAGCCCTAATTGCTTCACAAGAGTTTTAATAATTTACACACTAAGTCCCTGGCCGCCTGTTAGGCTATATTAAGAGGGTTTTGTACTAGTTTAGGTAGACAATTTTGGAGACCTTTTAGACCTAATTAGGAGAAGCATCTAGCTACACTTTGAGAAGAGTTTGATGGATAGAGAGATCTGAACTACAATTCCAGAGAAGATCTGGAACTCCCTTTTTACTTATTGTTTCTTTTTATTATTATTTTAAAGCATTATTCAGACCATCATGATTTTGTCTCTCATGAATATGTTTGAGTAGTCTCTCTTGTTAGATTTAGGTTTCTCATTAAGTTTGACTCATGCATTGATATGAACCATTATTAGGGTGTTTAAAATATAGTTCTCAATCTAGTTATCAATGAATGCTAAGGTTAAGGATTGATCACCCTTACCTCTGATTTTAGGATCAATTTGGACAAGCGATAGCTTGGCAAATACCCTAAGTCTAAGTTAATTTAATGAAAACTAGTTAATCCTATCAAACACACCTTTACCACTCGCTGGATGCGATATCGATCGACGAGACAATAGTCGTGTCGACCGATATAGTGGCATTAGCATCGATCGATAGTTTCGACAGAAGCATCGATCGATATTCCCTTCAAGTTATCGAACGATAGTTCTAAACCGAAATCCAGTAGAGTTAATCCTTAAATTCCTTAAGAGTTTGAATTTAGAACTATGAATAATAAAAACCCTTTACAACTCGCATGCATGTCATACCTGAAAAAATACCTAAGTTTAACTACCTTCTTTCCTCTTAACAAACCAATCAATCACTTAAGCATATACTTGCTTATCATTTAAAGTTATTGTTTAAAACTTATTGTCTAGCTTTATTTCGAAGACTTAATAATCTGCTGTGTAATTCTAGAGTCCTTGTGGATTCGATCCCTAAGCACTACGATTGAACCTCTTATTTGAGAGAGTAATTCACTCCTTAGGGTTAAACATTTGAGTGATATCAAATTAGGCGCCGTTGCCGGGGACTCTTTCTTATTACCACCAGATCTAATTTAGAATACAGTCTAGATTTTTATTTATTGTTTACTTAATTCTTTTTCTTCTTTCTCTGATTACACAGGGAACCCAAGATGGAAAAGACAGATTTCGGCCAAACATCGACCGATGAAGTGACGCACACATCGAGCGATATGTTGACCGAGGAATCGATCGACATAGTCCAACCCACATCAATCGATATAACTGAGCCGGAAGTAGGTAAGTCTTTACTTACCGATTTAGTTAATGAGGAAGTAATCCTAAACGAACCAGTAGGTCAGTTATGCAATGAAACCAATGAATTTACAGTTAAACACGTGACTGAAATCCCTATCAAAAACCATCAATCTTCAACCGAAGATGCAGAAAAATTGCAAGATTACTTAGATCCCATTAAGACCTATTCCAATAGGTCAGCTATCAAGCTACCAGAGGATGAAGCAAATAAGTCCACGCTTCATTTTGACTACATCCATCTGGTACAAAAGAACCCCTTCTGTGGATCTGTCTCAGACCACCCCAATGAGCACATGGACTATCTGGAAGGATTAGCCCTCAACGATAGTAATCATTGTAAATTTTTTCCTTATACCTTGGGGAGGGAAGCCAGAAATTGGTTGAAACAAATACTAGCAGGATCCCTAACCTACTGGAAAGATATTCGCACTGCTTTCATTAACGAATTATTCAATGAGACTCAATATTGGGACGTGAGACATAAACTTTCCACGTTCCTTCAAGGCCCACTAGAATCTTTTAGAAACGCTAGGACTAGATTTAAGGATCACCAGCGAGATTGTACCCACCATGGTTATTCGGAATCAGAGCTTCTTAAATTCTTTTACGGAGGTCTCGAGTTGGATTACCAGATCACGCTAGATAATGCTAGTAATGGTAATTTTAGCTCCAGGACCCCTGCAGAAGCAAATTATTTGATTACAAACATAGCTATGGGTAAATCTTACGAAATCAGAGATATAGAACGAGAAGCTAGATCCAAGAACGAATCTCAAATATATGAAATTAAGCAATCACTAGATTCCCTTCACGCTCTCATTAGAAAAAAGAATTCTGATGTGATCCACAGCGATAAGGATATCCGTTCCATTGAGCAAACATTCTTTAGACCAGAAAGCCCTCAGGAGTATACATTTAACATAGATAGTTTTACCCAAGGCTACGACACTTCCATTGGATTAAACAAAGGAAAGGTCAAAGCTAGGTTGAACCATGTTCTCACAGAAAGTCAGAAATTAGAGTATACGCTAGACATCAGGCTAGACAGCGCCTGCTGCGAAGTGTCAGAAAAACTTGACGCTTTGCATGGGAAAATAAGAGACCTTGAAAGCGATATTGCCCATACCGCAGAGAGTATCAAGAGAGAAGCAGGATGTCTACCCGGGAAGACTGATACAAACCCGAGACGTCACGTAAGTGGTGTAGTTTTGAGAAGCGGAAAAGAACTAGCTCCAATTATTAGGGAAAACACCCCTTCGGGAGAAAACACTAAGATTCCACAGACGGAGAAACCCATTCCAAATCCCATTTACTCCGTGCCTCGATGCCTAGTGGCCCTCAACACGAGGAAAATAATAATAACTCTAAGGAAATTGAGGAGCCAGTGATCATTCTCGATGAGGAGGAAATTGACGATGTCGATCGATACGATAATACCAATACAGATCGACAAACATCCACAAACTGAAAAGAAAGTCCAATACCCACCGGACCGACTATAGAACGGGTGTATAACACTTTACCCCCTTATCCTCCCAAATCTAATTTTACGCGCAGCGGGGAAATCTGTTGACGGACCTTTGAACGTGTTAAGATAGAAATGCCACTTATCGACGCTCTCTGAATTTCGCCAACCATAAGACAGTATGTCAAGGGAATGACAACCAAGAGTTTTCAACAGAAAAACGCAGTGTCATGATGGTGTCTGCAGAAGCTAGCGCTATAATCCAAACCCCTGAAAAAGACCCGATCCTGGTAGTTTTGTTCTCAGATGTACAATCTGAGACAAGGTATTTCCAAGAGCACTCTGTAATCTAGGCTCTAGCGTAAATTTGATGCCGCATTCCGTTGCCATATACCTTGGGTATTCCGAATTTACACCAGATAACATCCAACTAGTTCTCGCGGATAGATCTATTAGAATCCCGGAAGGTGTACTCGAGGATGTGCCAGTACAAATCGACGGATGCATTTTCCCAACAGACTTTGTTGTGCTGCATTACAAGAACGAACCAAGAGATCCGATTCTGTTAGGAAGACCTTTCCTTGCTACTGCAAACGCTATTATCGATGTCAAGGAAGGACGAATAAATCATAACATAGGCAACATTCCTATGAGATTTGATATGGAAAAGGTCGTCACATTGCCTTTAATAGATAAACAATCCTCTTATGTCGATGAGATTGATGAACTGACCCAAGAATCTTTTGAGAAACTGTACTCGGATGATCATTTGGAAGATGTGCTTATATCCGCTCAGAACGAAGTTTTTAGCATAGATAGCAAAGCAGCCGAGTGCGATCGTCTCATAGAAACTAGTCATGGATCCTCAAGTATCAGAACTAAAGGCGAAGATGAATCAGAGATCGATATCAATCGATATCTGAACAACGATATCGATCGACACCCGCTGTCATTTGGAAAACTCACGAAGGAAAAATCACCAAAAGTGGAGCTTAAGCCATTACCCGCTGGGCTTAAGTACGCTTTTCTCATGGATGATTCCTATCCAGTGATAGTAAACGCAAACCTCACTGACAAGGAGCTTGCTCTATTATTGGATAAACTGCGCAAGCATAGAAAAGCACTTGGATACTCTTTGGATGACATCCCATGCATATCTCCTGACCTTTGTATTCACCGGATTCATCTAGAGAACGAATCCAAGTCATCAGTAGAACATCAGAGACGACTAAACCCAAATCTCCAGGAAGTCGTAAAGAAGGAGATCATTAAATTGCTGGATGCAGGGATAATCTATCCGATTTCCGATAGCAATTGGGTAAGTCTAGTCCACGTAGTACCAAAGAAGGGAGGTATTACAGTCATTAAGAACGAAAAAGATGAACTCATCCCGACGAGGACTGTAACCGGACACCGGATGTGTATTGATTATAGAAAACTGAACTCCGCAATGCGGAAAGATCATTTTCCTTTACCTATCATCGACCAAATGTTGGAAAGATTAGCGAATCATGTTGGTGTCAAAAACCGTAATCTCGAAATCAAAGTCTACGATAACTTCTGTAAGAGATGGAATCATTGCTTTCCGTAAGAATCATTTTATAAAACTCGAGAATCGTTTTATAAAACTGTTTTATAAAACTCGAAGATTCGTGCTATAAAACTCGAAGAATCGTTTTATAAAACTCGAGAATCGTTTTATAAAACTCAAAGAATCGTTTTATAAAACTCGAGAATCGTTTTAAAAACTCGAAGAATCGTTTTACAAAACCGCGTAAAAACCGAAACCACCGTAAAACGCGAACTAGCCTCCTCCCGGCTAGTTCGCCCAACGGCGAACTAAGCCAACCCGGCTTAGTTCGCCGTTGGGCGAACTAGCCCCGTCCCGACTAGTTCGCCCAATGGCGAACTAAGCCAGCCAGGCTTAGTTCGCCGTTGGGCGAACTAGGAGCGTCCCGGACAGTTCGCTGACCGGTGAGACCGGTCCGGCTCGGTTCACCGTACGTCAAACCGACCATTCCGAGCCTTGATCTCCCATATCCCCAATTCAGTGCTTACGTCCTTCGACACGGTCGTGTTCTGAACCACGGTCGAAATGTGTCCCGTTTCGTCTCGATCCGACTTATCATTCGAGTTTTACGATAAAAACCGTAAAACTTTTTTTTCTCGAAAAGAACTCGAGGAAATCATATAAAAAGGCAACGGTTAGATGAGACACCGAACGTTGCCTAAACTATACGATTTATTCGAGATTTTTTGTTAAAATCATAAAAAACGCGTTTTTAATAAAAAAGTCGAGAAAATCGTAAAAAACGGCAACGATTAACCGAGAAACGAACGGAGCTAAACTTTACGATTAAGTCGGGGAATTGACTAAAAACGGCATCGGATCAGGAAACGATCTCGTTTAAAGTCATAAAACGGATTTATCGTAAAACAACCCGAAAGGTCTTAAAACGCGATAAAAGTTCGTCTCGCAATCTTAACGAAGTCTAACCCGAAGATACGATAACGTTTTGATGGTTTACTTGCAGAAGAAAGATAAATGGCAAGTTTGAAGATAAATAGAAGATTTCCGCAGGAAAAAAGGAAGGATCGAGATAAATGGAAGATTTTCGATAAACTCGAATCCGGGCAAAATGGAAAGACTGAACCGCCTGGGAGAGGAGTATATAAGCCAGAGGCCTAGGGCAAGAGCAGGACGACGGAAATCAGACCAAAAAGGCGGCTGTTAGATTAGGAATTTAGGACTTAGCGTTTAGACTAGCAACTCAGATCCTTAGAACATTTTGACGTCTAAGTTCCTCAATTCTCTTTTGTAACAGTTGTCGATTTCTTACTTAATAAAAGCTTTCACACAAATTCTTTATTCTCTGTTATTTGTTGTTCATCCATATTCTGTTAATTTCGTTTGTTTTAGTGATTTCTGCAGAGATCCAGGACCTCGGGAAAATTAGGGTTTTTCTCTAAGTTTCCATATTTGACGGAAAATCGACAGTGTGGATTTCGGGTCCCACAAATCACCAATATTATTGTTTTCTTGATGGATATTCTGGATTTTTCTAAATCCCGATACATCCTGATGATCAAGAAAAGACAACGTTCACATGTCCCTATGGAACCTTTGCATATCGGAGGATTCCATTTGGCCAGTGCAACGCACCAGCCACTTTCCAACGTTGTATGATGTCGATTCTCACGGATATGGTAGAAAATTTCATGGAAGTTTTCATGGACGATTTTTCAGTTTATGGATCGAGTTTTGAGGATTGTCTCGACAACCTATGCAAGGTTTTAGAGAGATGTGAGGAAAAGAATCTGGTCCCAAACTGGGAAAAATGTCATTTCATGGTTAATGAAGGAATCGTACTCGGACACAAAGTGTCCGCAGCCGGTATTGAAGTAGACACAGCAAAAATAGAAGTAATGATGAGTCTACCGCCACCGAATAACGTAAAGGATATCAGAAGCTTTCTAGGACACGCTGGATTTTATAGGAGATTTATAGAGGATTTCAGCAAGATAGCCAGACCACTGACTATTCTCCTTTGTAAGGACACTAAATTTGATTTTACCCCAGAATGCCAGCAAGCATTTGAAAGGATCAAGAAAGCACTGATAACTGTTCCCGTCGTACAAGCACCCGACTGGAATCTTCCATTCGAGATAATGTGCGATGCGAGAGATTTCGCTGTAGGAGCGGTTTTAGGGCAACAAAAAGATAAGAAGCTACATGCCCTCTATTACGCCAGTCGAACTCTGGACGACGCTCAGAGAAACTATGGAACAACCAAGAAAGAACTACTTGCAGTAGTTTACGCTTTCGAAAAATTCTGTAACTATCTAGTGGGCTCAAAAGTCATTGTTCACACTGATCATGCAGCTATTAAGTATCTTATGCAAAAGAAAGACACGAAACCACGACTTATCCGCTGGATACTCCATCTCCAAGAATTCGATATGGAAATAAAAGATAAGAGGGAGTAGACAATGGTGTCGCGGATCATCTTTCTCGAATAAGAATAGATGAAGAAGTCCCTATTAATGATTTCATACCGACCGAAAACGTGTACTTCACAGATTCATCATTCATCGGTCAAATACAACTCTCCTCCGAATTTGCATCGACCGTTAGTACTGGAAGTACCGATTCCGGAGACCTGACATTGATCGATGGACAATCAGTTGAATCGATCGATACAGGTGATACCACGTCGATCGATGGAGACGATGACATTGACTTACGTAACATCACGTTTAAGATAAACATCGATACGACCGTAAATGTAGCATGCCAAACGATCACGGATAGACATAACATCCCTCCGAATGGAGACATTACGCACGAAACGAACGCTGTAGAAAAGCGATTCGGCGAAAGACCTTGGTATGCTGACATAGTAAACTATCTTGCCGCAAACGTCGAACCTGAAGAACTTAAACATTACGACAGGAAAAAGTTTTTCAGAGAAGTAAGAAGGTATCATTGGGACGAACCTTACCTTTACAAACGATGCGCCGACGGCATATTTCGACGATGCGTAGCTGAAACAGAGATTTCAGACATCATCTACCACTGCCATGCATCCGAGTACGCTGGACATTTTGCAACCTTTAAAACGGTTTCAAAAATTCTCCAAACTGGATTTTGGTGGCCTACGATGTTCCGCGACGTTCACGCCTTTATTGTCAAGTGCGACAGATGCCAACGTCGAGGAAAAATCAGCAAAAGACATGAAATTGAACAAAAGTTCATCCTTGAAGTAGAAATTTTTGATTGCTGGGGTATTGACTTCATGGGTCCTTTCCCTACTTCTTACGGAAACCGTTACATTCTAGTCGCTGTCGACTACGTTTCAAAATGGGTTGAAGCAATCTCTTCGCCAACTAACGATGCCTCTGTTATTGTCAAACTTTTCAAGAGCATCATTTTCCCAAGATTTGGAGTTCCTCGAATAGTTATAAGCGATGGTGGGACTCATTTCATCAACAAAATTTCTGAGAATCCACTAAAAAAAATGGAGTTCACCATAGAGTTGCAACACCTTACCATCCGCAAACAAGTGGGAAAGTCGAAGTTTCTAACAAACAGATCAAAGCAATTTTAGAAAAGACTGTAGGAACCACAAGAAAGGATTGGTCTAGGAAATTGGATAATGCACTCTGGGCTTATCGAACAACTTTTAAAACACGGCTAGGAACAACTCCATTTCACTTACTCTATGGTAAATCTTGCCACTTACCAGTTGAGTTAGAGCATAGAGCAGCCTGGGCTACTAAATTATTAAATTTTGACATAAAGACGGATGCAGAACGGAGACTCATCCAGCTAAATGAACTGGAAGAAATAAGGCATCTGGCCTATGAGAACTCCAAGTTATATAAAGAGAGAACCAAAGCTTATCATGACAAACACATTATTTCTCGGCATTTCACCCCGAATGATCAAGTCCTCTTATATAAGTCTCGTTTGAATATATTTCCCAAAAAACTCAGATCTCGTTGGTCAGGCCCTTTTACTGTCATAGCGGCCCACTCAAATGGAACCGTTACCCTTGTGAACGAAAAGGGAGTAGAATTCACGGTAAATGGTCAACGAGTCAAACATTATTGGGTCAAGCCCCCAAACTATAAACCCCTCCGGTTAAGTATGCCTAATTTGGCAGAAGATACCGGGTCGGTAAATCATGCTCAATGGTTTCAAATAGCGCTGAGTGGGAGGCAACCCACTATTAGAATTTAATTTACCATGCTTTTAGAATTCAAATTTTTAGTTTTAGTTATTAGTTATTTTTAATATTCAGCAAAACTAGTAAACATAGCAGTCTAATTTAAACATATCGATCGATATAAGACTACCATATCGATTGATACGGACATATCGAGGGAGAACTGCCTTAAGTCGATACGAGCCGTTTTCTCGTCCACAATCGCAAAATACAACCGAACCCCCAAAACCTCTCTTTCTCTCTCGACTCTTCACGGAATTCTCCCGTTTTTTGCCTCAATCGATTCGAAATCCTCCCTCTATCTCGATTTCACTCTCAAATCCGAAACCCTTTAAGGTATAACCCTTTGATTTTTAGATTTTTATAGAGAACAAAGTTTCACTCAAATTTTGGCTAGAAATTGGTAGATAGGTTTGTTTTTAATCATTTTGAGTTGTTAGGATTGTTAGATTAGAGGTTTTTGAGTGTTAGAACTAGGATTTACACTATAAACTTGCGATTTGGACTGTTGAGATTCTTGCAGGTTTCGCGACTCGATATCGATCGACATCGAGCTTGCTCTGTCGATCGATACGTACATCTTAGCCGGATCCAGAAGAACATGAAATCGACCATTATCGATCGATACCCGTCAACTGACATCGCTCGATATCGATGAACTGAACGGATTGCTGATATCCTTGTTTTCTTTCTTTCTTTTTTGCAGATGACGTCTAGAGCTGCACATAAGGACCGACGAACCAAGCGGAGGCTCGATCAACATGGCGCCTCCAGCAGCAATCCTCCACCATCTTCTTCCTCTTCTGAAAGGGAAGATGAGTGCGACCCTTGGCCACGTAGGGCTGGGGGGAGCGAATTACGATCTACCAGTGTTTCACCAACCCAAACGCGCAGCTAAGAGTCACGAGTGCCTGTGTCGTCCTGTGAGTAAGGATTGGGACAACTACGACAGCCTGCTCTACAATGCATGGCTTGATGTGGAGGTCGCTCCCACACGTTTCATCGACGCCGCCACTACCAGACGCCTAGGGATCGACAAGGATCTTGGCGAGATGCTCATCCAGCTTGGATTTGGGACCATTGGTTCCCAAGCCTATGACCTCCATCCTTCGCTAGTCCGGCAGTTCATGGCCACGGTTTACTTTGAGTATAGGAACCATCCATCGAGTGTTGCTTGTGATGGTGTTCTGTCTTTCTTCGCTAGGGGCGTCCGGTACTACGTCACTGTCCCCGAGCTCTGCACGATCTACGGCTTTGGGAACGACACTGCAACCTCCAGCACCATCTCCACCTTTCCAGAGGTTAAGGAGTTCTGGCAGATCTTTGGCACAGGCCCCTGGAGTTCAGCCTCGGTGCTTCAGACCGACATCCGCCACCCGACTCTCCGGTACTTCATGAGGATCCTTGGTGCTACTCTGCTCTGAAAGATGGAGCCTAACAAGGTGAGGATCTACGAGCTTACACTGCTGTTCCATGCACTCGACGGACTGTTTGACCTGACCTTCCTAGACCCGGAGGGCAACATGGCTACACCCAACTTGGGTGCTGTCTTCGCTGAGCATCTAGTCAGTTTGAAGACCAAGCCTTTCTCCGGTGGCAAAGAAAGGAAGAAGGAGACGGTAAGGAGTCTGCTGACACCGATCTTCCAGCACTGTGGGATCCGTTTTGACGAGGATGACGTGGACACTTCTCGGCACTACCTGGACGCAGAGCATCTGCGTAACAGCCAGTGGATGGACATGGATCTCTACTGGGCTTTCAGGACTCCAGCTGGTGCACACCGGTTCCGCCTTCCTCATCCAGAGACGACTCTCTTTGCGGGCAACCTCGACAGGCTTCATATCCAGCCAGACCCGGCCCTAGTGCTCGCCCCAGCCCCGCAGCGTCACGACACATGAGTCCGCAGTGCCAGTACCTCCCGCGCTTCATCATCAGCTTCCCTGCCCTCATTCCCAGATCTCTCAGGGATGGAGACAGGAGAGGAGCAGGTCTACAGGAGAGGAGTGTTGGATGCTCTTCGTGCCATCTGGTCCCGCGTCTCGAGATGCTGCTGCTCGAGCCGAGCAAGCACTTCAGCTTTTGACCCATCTGCAGCAGGTTCTTCCCAACAGCCTGATCAGGGTGACGAGGGTGGTGAGGAGGATGTCGACGACGACGACGAGGGCAGTAAGGGCTGATTCATTCACCCGTATTTCTATCCTTTTATCTCGTACTACTATGTTTTCACTTTTATTTTCAGACTTGTAGGTTTTTTATTCGTACCTTCCGTTTTATAACTATGCCTGCTACTATTTTATTATCTAACTATTTGTGTGTTTTGAGAATGTCTAACAGAGCTAACATTACATAACCCATAGATGTTGAGTTCGATGATCGACGGCACAAATAGGTGACGACACTTTATCGATCGATATACATCACCTTGTATCGATCGATATACATCACCTTGTATCGATCGATATGTAAGGGTTGAGGTACGATTGGTCCTACTAACATGAACATATTTGCTACATTATTTTAACTTTCCTCTTAGACAAAATAACACTGGGGACAGTGTTGTTTAAGTCTGGGGGGGGGGTATCTAACATTTTATTTTTATTTTTATTTTTATTTTTACTTTTATTTTATAAAAAAAAAGTGAGAGAGAGACAAAATGTGTTTTACTAAGAAGGAAGTAATGATTATATTTATTTAGACTTGTTACCTAACCACTTCTTAGCACCACTCTTAGATTTGTCAGTTACAGAAGGTACTAAAGACACTAAAGCGGATCACCTGTTAGCTATGATAACACTTGTTGAAAATGTATGGAAGAACCAAAGCCAATTTCCAACCTAACCTGACATCTACTGCTTGTCTTGGGGATTGGTATACAAGGGATGGGAATCCTCCTGCAAGTCTGGTGGGTAAAAGTCTCAAAAATTTTGGTCTCCTTCTCTCCTCCCTTCGGCATCCCACAAAGAGAAAAAGACTGAGATGATTTCCTGAGAGGCATAGGGAGAGGTACATTACCTATGACCCCACTATTCTAAATCAAAGGAATGATCAAAGCGAGGGAGAGGTACATTACCTACGACCCCACTATTCGCTTACACTTTGTCAAGAGTAGAAATATCAATAAGATGAACATTAGTTGTTCATTGGGATTGATATAAGAAAGAGAAATATTTGGATTCAGAGAAGGGGTATGAAGAGAGAAAGGGAACCAGGATGAGAATGCCTGAAACTTGTTTGAGTTGAACCCAAGTGTTCCTTGATCGATACTCCCAAGGTAAAGCCTACACCTTTATTTTATGCATAAATGAGATCTGCAGAGGGGATAAACAAACATGATCATTAAGTTGTTGGCCAGTTGAATTTGGTTGCTAAGCTAGGATATTGTTTAATGTATTTCTGGAAAATTGATAGATATCTGATGTGGCTTGCAATAAGTAGAGAGGTGATGGTTCTAAGTCTAGAATTGTAAGAGCTTCCGCCTTTAAAACCTTTTCTAGACCAATGTTCTATTATTTGCTTGAGGACAAGCAAAAGGATAAGTCCGGGGGAGTTGATATATCATGAATTTTACCCATTTTCAACCATGATTTATATATGTTTTTGGAAACAAAAGGATATTTTTAGTGTCTTTTTAGAGTTTTTACAGGTTCAGGTACTCACTTGTGTAAAACATGCATTTGGAGCTAAAATGGAGACTTTATGAAGATATGAGCAAAACGATGTTTAAGCTATCGACCGATACACATTGAGAGCAATCGACCGATAGATGATTAGTATCGATCGATAGATGACATTTTACATCGATCGATACATAAGTAATCCAAGCGATTAAATGAAGATTAGAAGCCCTAATTGCTTCACAAGAGTATTAATAATTTACACACTAAGTCCTTGGCCGACTGTTAGGCTATATTAAGAGGGTTTTGTACTAGTTTAGGTAGGCAATTTTGGAGACCTTTTAGACCTAATTAGGAGAAGCATCTAGCTACACTTTGAGAAGAGTTTGATGGATAGAGAGATCTGAAATACAATTCCAGAGAAGATCTTGAACTCCCTTTTTACTTATTGTTTCTTTTTATTATTATTTTAAAGCATTATTCAGACCATCATGATTTTGTCTCTCATGAATATGTTTGAGTAGTCTCTCTTGTTAGATTTAGGTTTCTCAATAAGGTTGACTCATGCATTGATATGAACCATTATTAGGGTGTTTAAAATATAGTTCTCAATCTAGTTATCAATGAATGCTAAGGTTAAGGATTGATCACCCTTACCTCTGATTTTAGGATCAATTTGGACAAGCGATAGCTTGGCAAATACCCTAAGTTTAAGTTAATTTAATGAAAACTAGTTAATCCATTCAAACACACCTTTACCACTCGCTGGATGCGATATCGCTCGACGAGACGATAGTCGTGTCGACCGATATAGCGGCATTAGCATCGATCGATAGTTTCGACAGAAGCATCGATCGATATTCCCTTCAAGTTATCGAACGATAGTTCTAACCCGAAATCCAGTAGAGTTAATCCTTAAATTCCTTAAGAGTTTGAATCTAGAACTATGAATAATAAAAACCTTTACAACTTGCATGCATGTCATACCTGAGAAAATACCTAAGTTTAACTACCTTCTTTCCTCTTAACAAACCAATCAATCACTTAAGCATATACTTGCTTATCATTTAAAGTGATTGTTTAAAACTTATTGTCTAGCTTTATTTCGAAGACTTAATAATCTGCTGTGTAATTCTAGAGTCCTTGTGGATTCGATCCCTAAGTACTACGATTGAACTTTTTATTTGAGAGAGTAATTCACTCCTTAGGGTTAAACATTTGAGTGATATCATTGATACTAAGACTATTCTGAGTTAAATTTAACATTCTTATATCTTGCAGATATAGGAACTTGAGAAATAGAAGAACAAAAAGGTAGAGATTGCATACATAAGATCGGCTCAGCTTTTGTTAGCTTTCAGCTTTTGGTAATTAGTTTCTGAGTTTCTTGAATGAAAAATAATTCAGTATATATGATTAGGTTCTTCTAATTTTCAATTTTTTTATTTTTTTGCAGAGACCAGCAAAGGTATGGAGTACCAATAGTTTTTGATGGGATACATAGAGATGGCTCCAGTTTAAATAACAGGGAAAAACGTCTTGAATTCCTTTGTTCGGTGAAGAATAGGTAAAACTCTCCTTTCTTTTTTGAAGTGGAATAATTTTACCTAACTTTCCTTCTGCTCAAGAATATGATTGAATGGGTAACAAAGACAATTAATTTTATAAGGTATTACACTATGAAAAGCTAATATACGATCTGTCGGATTGCTTTTATTGTCTCATGTTGTTCAGAGCATACATGATATTCATGATTGTCTCAGCTCTGCTTTTTTTTTTCTTTTTGGGAAACACTTGTCTTTGATCTGTTTATATGGTAGATTTATAAATATTATTGTTCAGAGCATGTATGTATGGTTTAGAGTTGTCTGATTGTTTTCTTAACTATATTTTATTGAACAGCATATGTCAATCATTTGATATCTTGTATCATCTTTTTTTTGAATGTGACGCATGTTGGAGTTGGACGTTCTAAGAACCGTACTCCAGTAATCCATATACAACGGCAAACAACAGCATCGAAGACAACAAAATGAATCACGTACGGTTAGTAATTACGTATCTTTCATTCTATTTCATAGTATGCAAGCAATGTTGGACATCTAGAATAAGAACTTACTTAGAAAGAACACTACCTTAAGTATTTTATGTTTGGTTTTTATTTGTCTGAGTGCACTACAAGAAATATGTACATTCTTAGCGCAGAAAATATGCTATCATAGACCTTTCATAGCGAATTCATAAATGCTATGTCATCGGCAGCTATCGTAGGTACCCATTCTACGATAGTATTTTTGAAATGCTACGAAATATACAGATACAATAGCAATATTTGAATGTTGTTAATAACTTAATTATAGCATTACTTTTTCGTTATAAATGACTAAGATTCATATATTTGTGCTATAATAGATATTTTTCAATAAATCAAAAATAATAATAATTAAAAATAAAAAATTGAAAATTAAATTGTAATTGTTCTATATTAAAAAAATATTTATAAATTTAAATTGATTTACAAATTATTTCCGGTTTACAAACTAAACCAAAAATTAAATAATAAACTCAGACCAATACAATTTGGTTTACACTAAACCAAATCTAAAAAGAAAAAAAAAAGCTAAACTTAACAACAAAAAAGGACTCAGCCGCCAAGCCACCTGCCTTCATCTTCGTCCACCTTCATCCATTGTCTTGTTCTGCCCAGGTCGTCATGCTCAGCTCCAGCGTGTTCTCAGATCCAAGCTGTGGTATCCGGTACACCGTGAATCGAAGCTGTCAAGAACAAAAAAAAAAGATTCAACAGATATAAAGAGAGAGAAATAGAGATAACAAACAAAGAGTAGAGAGCGAGACAGAGAGTACCGGTGATAAGCAGAGGAGGAGACGCGGTGGTGGTGAGAAGAGGAGGAGACGTGGTGGTTGTGAGACGAGGAGGAGACGTGGTGGGACAGGGATGGGAGAAAAGAGAGATATGAGAGTGAAGGAGAAGATGAAGAAGATGAAGATTGAATCAGAAAAAAAAAAAAGAGAGAAGGAGATATGTCGTGGAGAGAAAAAGAGAGAGAGGGAGGAAAAAAAAAATGAATAAATCTCAACCTTTAGATCTAAGTTAATCCAATGGTTAGGAAGTGTGATCCATGTAATTGAATCTTATTTTTCTTTTTCTTTTTTTGTTTTTGTCTTCACTATTTGATAATTTGTTTTGTTAGTAACTTTTCTTTGTTATATCTTATATAAAACTTTATACTTTGTAGTTTATAATTTAAATTTAAAGTTTTTCTTTTTGACATGATAAAATGATATTGATTTTAAGAACTGATATTTTAATTTGAAAATATTAGATTGATATCAAGATTATGATTGGTCACCATTTTAAAAATTTGTATGTTTATACTAAAATCTGCTTTATTGTTTAATCTGATTTGTAATTCGTTTATAAATTTGTATGTTTGATTTTTAAGTCTAAAAATTTGAAAATTAGGTTTTATGGTTTAAAAGAAGTTATGATTAAGAGTAAAATTTGGTTTTGTGTTTTAAGGTTTGGATGTTGAAATATGAGGTTTAGGGTTAAAGTTTAGTATTTTGGATTAAAGTTGGAAATAACAGAATAGAAGACTAGATATAAATTTGTACTTAAGTTTTTAATAATTTAGATTTGAAGTGTATACTTAAAGTATTGGATGTATATTTTATGTTTGAAGTAATGGTTTAGAATATAGAGTTTCATTGAAGATTAAAGATATGTGTTTAGTAAATTATAACTTAAAATTAAGAAGATGAAATTTTGAGTTTAATTTTAAGATTTGAAGTTAAAGTATGAAAAATAAAGTTTTTGGGGTTGTATTTAGAGTTTAGGGTTGAAAACCATGTTTGGGGTTTAGGGATTCGAATAGATTTTTATAGCATTATAAAAATGCTATTATATGTCTTTGATAATATTTTTGAAGCCGCTCAAATAATATTTTGGACGCTTACATCCAATTACCCACTAAGTATTGGCGGTATCAGGGATTTTATTTTCCCACTCACTTCATTTTCAGAATAGCATTGATTAAGTGCTATTTTAGGTTTTCATTTATTATAGCGTGTATCTAATGCTATTATATAAAACGAAAAATTTTAAGTCATCTACGATAGCAGTTGAGTAAAACGTGATATAACAATATGCTATCAATGTAGATTTTTTTTGTAATGGTGATGCTTATTAGTGTGTATGATAAATACAATAATTTAAAATAAACGAAGAGAATTCTCAACCAGTTCAAAACTCAAGAATAAGCATCTTATTAAGTGAATGTATAATTAAATTAAAAAAACAATGTTGTTTGCGTAAATTCGCAAAGTCTTTCTAATCATTAAGCATTCTCCACCACAGCTTGAAGATAACCAACTGAAACCTAGAAAGATAAAAAAGTAGACATAAACAACATCATCGTTAGGATTTGAATATTATAGTTGTGCTATGCTTTTGATCTTGTTATGCAATAACATGAGTCGTTTACAAATACATTAAAAACTGTGCACACCAATTGCAAAAGGGGACATACCTTATGACTCCAACTGCTCTAGGTTGTTGAAAACTTCTTTGAAAACAACATTCATAGTTTTTTTCTGAGGTTTGCCATCTTTGTCTACAATCAAAAATTTTAATCTTTTTTTTGAAGTAACCCTAGAAACAGCTACGTATAGCTGACCATGTGAAAAGACAGCTCTTGGTAGATAGAGGCCAACTTCAGATAGTGATTAACCTTGGCTTTTGTTGATTGTTATTGCAAAAGGCACAGCAAGAGACAATTGCCTTCTCCGCATTTTAAAGGGCAATATGGTGTCTGAGAGGGTAATAAGCAATCTAGGAATATCAACAGTTTCCCCAACCCTTTCTCATGTTATAATCGTAGCTCGAACCATAAAATCTATTAGGTGAGTGATTTGCAGTGTCGTCCCATTCATCAACATGACAACCAACCTTTAGCCTAAAACTATGGTTTGGTAAACCAGAAACCTTATTAGTGTCCAGAAAATCAGGACCAAAGCTTCATTGTTGACCGCACTTACATCAGAAGGGTCAATACTATCAGCATTGTTATAAACTTTTCCTCACCTGAAATAGAAAACATATATTAAGAGAATTACACTGAAATACAAAGGAAGCAAAATCTGAAGCTGAAGAATACAGACTTACTATTTAGCTTATCCAACATATAATCATTAACTATATTGATATCCTCATTAGTTAGACAAAGAATGGCTCTCTGCTTCACCATCGTAAGGCTCAGCATGTTTACCATCTCCAACTTTCAAGATCCACTCTGAAATTTTTTTAAGATCCTTTAAGTCTTTAGGCGACAAACCACCAGAGAGAAATCGCATATTCTTTGAGAGGTTAGGCACTTTGCAAGACTCCTAAAGATAGGATGAGTTGAGTGCGGCCATACTCATCCTATCACAGCTCTACCAGCTCCATTTATAACAGGCAATACTTGTCTAAAATCACCTCCAAAAATGACAACCTTTCCACCAAATGGTTGTGTGTCATGCTTCCCAACTATATCAGATAAAATTCTATCCAAAGCTTCGAAACACTGCGTGCTCATCATATGGGCTTCATCCCATATATAAGAGATAATGCTTTCACTAAATTAGCTTGGTCAATACCATGTTTCATAGTACATGAGAATAACTCATCTCGATTTAGGGGAATACCAAATCTGGAATGAGCTGTACGACTACCTTGCAACAAAAATGATGCTATGCCACTGGAAGCCACGTTTTGAACAATATCTCCTCGAAATATGATAACTGCAGAGAGAAATTTTCACAGGAATGTTTTTCTTGCTCCACCAAAACTGCTCACAAAAAACCTTCCGCCATCTGCTTTATTCACAGCCGAAAGAATCTCATCATATATCTTTCTTTGCTCGCTAGTCAGATTCAGAATATCTCTATCAAGAGTTTCTAGCAAAGAAGAACGGCAATAGCTGCGTTCGTCTAACACCAAGACGTTAGAATCATCACTACTTGTCCTTGGCAGTGTAGGCATAAAAGTATATTTTTTGAGTGAAGTATCATTACGTCTCAATTTTTTTCTATCTCTAGTAGAGCATACTTCTTTTTGTCGTCATCACTCATCAATAGACCTACAATGAAAACCAAAATGATAGGCAAGCAAAGTCAATAGAAAGTCATAAAGTCAGAAAATCTCTTGGTATGTTTTCAAGTCTGGCGTGCGGAATTTAGATGCTAACCTGGTCTATTGGAATTTCTTCTCCTGTAGTGCTCAATATCTTCAGACGAAAACTGGCAAGTGTTTTCCCATACAATCTCAGGCTTAGATAAAGGGTTGTTCATAAGCATCATAACTAACACTTTCTGTTGCTCACTTGATGTGCATTCATAACTTCTTATTACTATGTCATCAATGTACTCATGATCATCATCTAACAACCCATGAGCATAACATGGTTCTTTGTAGCTCGGATACAGAACACCTTGATAAGTTTTAATGTCATCATAACTGACGGGTCCTCTGACTATGTTCAACAATACACGCAAGAAATAAGCATCTTCTTGGATCCAAGGAGCATAATTTATCCTCCGTAAAGCGAATCCCGTTTTCGTCTTCTGAACTTCTTTGAACGTTTTTCATATATAAAGAAGTATGGAATCTGAGCATAGGTCAATGTTCTTGCAAGGGAGTTAATCTTACAGAACTCAAACCAAGCCACAAACATTGTATTTTCAATAAGCTTCCGACTGACCACTGCTTTCAATTTATCTTTCCCTTTGAATGTAACTACTTGATTTCCACAGAGATGGAAACTATGCTTCTCTACAGCACTTGATCGATAATGAATAGGATATTTGAAGACTCTCCATGTTCCTTCACATGTCGAAACGTATCTGCAATAAAAAAGTTTTAGATCAGAACGACAACTTTAAAAAGGAAGTAATATACAGCTAAGAATCATGGCCATTTAAATACCTGCAATCAAAGAATTCATTGATTTCATCCCTTTGCTTATCAAGCTTTTCCTTAGTAAGTTTGACATCTCCTAACTCGCTTGCAACAATGTGTCTGGGGGTTCAACAACAACTGTGACACGATCCTATCCTTTATTTATGTATTTGAACAAATACTTTTATAGACCCAACTTGGTTGCACCACTCGACATTAATGTGAGCTTTGTATATATGATACAATTGACGGTTATAAGGGATGACATATTTATTGTTACATCTCACTCCATTCTTCATAACATAGGATTCTGACTGTTGACTCCTTCTGTAAACCGCAAATCCTTGTTTATTGATTGTGGTCTTCTCAGAAAATGGTTTAGGATATGACTTAGAACAACGGCCATTATCCATACATAGTGAATTCATATTAGCTGCTCCACATGGCTCATGAATCATCATATCCTTAATGATCTCATAAAGTTATGGTTCTTCCTTTTATTAGGAAACTTTGCAGATATTATGTTGTCAATATCGTCTGTTGTAGGAAGCTTTGTCTTCTTCATGAATAAGAGAATGTGAATATGTGGCAAACCATGTTTTTGGAACTCGATTGTGTACATATCTATTCACACAAACAAACAAAAAAATCAGTCATAACAAAAAGACCATATAAGGTATGGCAGAAATTTCATTTAAAAACGTTACAGCCGTATTTAACTTACATGAAACAGCCTCGCCCAAAATATTCTTCTTGGTTAATGTGTCCATCAATGAATCAAGTTTGATCTTGAAAATCTTACAAATAATATCTGATCTATCTTCTGCCTTGAGCTTCCTCGCCTTGACATATCTTGTGATCTCAAGCCATTTGGGATTACATGTGAAAGTGAGGAAAAGATCAGAGAATCCAAAATGCTTACATATTGTCATAGCATCTAAGTAATTGTTCTTCATATATCTAGGACTCCCTACGAAAAAGCTGGTAACGTAAACTCTAATTCCTGCTCATTCATATTGAGTTTTCTTGCATTCTCAGACTTTTTAATGGAGTCATAACTATCAGACCGCAAAGAAGGTTGGTTCAACTTCGAATACCGTAGCCTATTTGACTCAATTGTTGTAAAGGCATCCACCAAAAACTGCTGAAATAGTCTTCTAGACTGTAGGAGAGAATGAGACTCGTTCTTATGTTCATGCAGATGAACATCAAAGAATTGTCTCATACTGATATTAGGCTTCTTGTGTTTTTTTTTGTAATCTTTGTTGCTACTTTCTTAATACCGAGTCTGAATCAATTTTCTCTATATGTAAATAAAAGAGGATAATGAAGTGCAAGATAGGTAGCATGAATCTCGTTTATCCTCAGCAGTTTGCCTGATTTTTGTTGTAGAACAATATCTCTTTTGTCCATATCAAGACTAAAATCTTCAGGAATTAGCGCAGCAACCTCTGAGGCTGTGGGTGTGTTATATGTCCTTCCATCCTTTAACCTCTCACTAACAATCCTCATGTGAAATGAATTTTCAGGATCAGTGTTAAATCGATCTCTTGCTGATCTAAACAGTTTTACATATGGATTGACTTCATTTAACATTTTCGTCAAAGCATCAATAATATCACTCCTGAGATTATCTTTTTTCTTGACCTGAATTTTCTGTTTTTCAGAGCTGTAAGACCAATCAATAAACATTGTTAGCTATAATATCTGAAAGATAGGCGGTTTGAAATAACAATTGTAATACCTTAAACATTTAAATCTGTTTTTAATTTCATTCTCTGTGTCAACTATGTATAGCTGTCCAAACATGGCTCCACCTCCATCAGGTGGAGTTAAATTGCCCAGTAGGTGATAACTTTTTCCTTGTAGTTGAAACATATCAGGTCCTATACCTTTCTTTAACGACCTCACTACTTTCCGTCCAAGGGAAGTGAACGAAAAACCATATTATCAGGTCTTATGTGTTTCTGAAAATGTCTGCTTCGTGGATCATCCCCTTCCAAAAGTTTTTTTAGAACTTTCGGTGGTTCCTTTAATACAACATAATGCAAAAGTAGTATTCTTTGTATTTCTCCGTTTGTTTAGCCTTTCTCTATACCACATAATAGCACCACAATGAGAATATTTGTAGTCAGGATCACCTTCATCTAAATACTCTGAAGAAAACAAAAACAAAAATGTAAATACGGGTCAATATATAATACAATTTATGGTACATTGTATGACATCCTCAAATCTAAATCATTACCAGTGTCTTTGAAATTTTTTATGGACAGTTTATTAGACATCATAACACCACCATGGCTTTGTGATTTAGGTGCCGTTTTAGTTACATCGTTCAGTATTGAACTTGGGTTGGAATCCATAGGATCATCTATGTCATTCTCTTCAGAACTACAGTCAAACACTTGTTCTTCATCAGTACCAATTATTCCTGCATGAAAATAAATTAGTTATAACCTTTAAGTTCATTTGATTAATAGAATTACAATGTAAGCAATTATAGTTCACCAAACCTGCAAACAAATCATTTTTGACTATTTCATTATCTTCGTCTATGGTCTGAGTCGATGCAGTGAATGCATGTGATGGTTTCGGTGAGTTTCGTTTTCGCAAATGAACTATATTGGTTATGTCTTTCAGTACATTACGTGTTTCGCTTGACGAATTTGAAGGTTTTGTTTTGTTGATCCCATGTTTGATAGAGCAGAAGCTCCTCTTTGTTAGATCCCATGGTTTGAAATAGAGTTATTAGGATTTTAATTAGTATAAGAAATTGAAAGAAAATAAGATTTCAAAGAAGGTCAGATTACGTGATAAGGATGTTAAACAACTGCTCAGCTTTGGGGTATCTAGAACTTTGGTTCTCAGCAAATCGAGACCTTGCAAAGTAGTTTAAATGAAATAGTAGACAAGCTAGTAAAATGTAAAAGATTTTTGAGTCATAACTATGACTTAACATTAAGCATTTACCAAGGACACATCTTCGTTTATTTCTTGGTGTTTGTGGTGAAAGCATGCTTATCTGTTGATATGATGTTGTTTTGATTGGAACTTGGTGGTTTTCAATGTTCTCAAACAGTCTATAAAATATAGAACTCAATGGAATATCCTGATTTGAGATATATATAGGAAAACTCTGGTTCACAGAAAACTGCGAGGTATCATTTACGGATGTGGGCGTTTTTTCTGTTGCAGGTTCAACTACATTGTTGTCCGTTAATTTTATCCTTTTCGCCATCTGAGAATGAAACCTAGAAGGCTACCTCGTTGGAGTAAAAGGGTGATAGGGTAGCTGGAAATAAGAGATATGCAGCCTTCTATACCTTTTTGGTAAGATTATATCTTCAATAATATGAGTTATACGTTTAGAATCATTATATATGGTTAGTTAAATTTAGGAAATTAGTTAAAATTATTAAGTATAATCATTCAACGTGCTATCATTTTCCAGTCACAGGAGAACAAATTTTATATATTTTTGACTATGTAATATCAAATCCGATTTTTTTTTTTTGCATTTATTACTGGTAAAAATCAAATCAAAATTTTTTTTGTTACTTTTTTATGTAATTTGTTTATATATTAGGTGCATGTAAATGGAGAATATGATGACATGTGATGAAAGGGACGCATAAAAGTGCACAAATTGGAAAATTGGATCAGATTCAGCCCTTATTATTATGTTGGACACGGAAGAAGTAAGTAACTCAATTTATTGTTGTCTTTGACATTACCTAATTATAGGAATCGTTATTAGTGTTATATCGGTTAGTTAGGATATATTTTTGGCTGGTTAAGTATATTTTCAATAAAATATTTGAGGAATTTTGTAGAGTCTTAAAATTAATGTAGATGGTAGATTGTTCTACTATATAAGAATATTCCAATAATATAGAAAACCTTCTTATTATTAAATAAAGAAAATTCCAATAAAACACAAAACCAATAAAAACAATGTAGAAAAGATGATGAAATTAAATAAATAACAGTAAAAAACAATTTGAAACATAAGGGGTGGTGGAACTGGACACGATCTCTCCAGCCTATTTTTTTCATTCTCCAGTTCGATCATCTTGGTTCGATCATCTTGGTGCACAGTTTCTTGGAAGTAGATGTTAGGTCAGGTAGGTCAGCATCATCTTCTTTGCGCTTTGTGATGGGGGTTGGACAATCTTCAGATGAATGTTGATTCAACACCAAGACCTAAAATCAATAGAATTGTCAGTATCTAAACAAAAGAAGGTTAAACGCGCAGACAATTTGAATTGCAAGTTGTTAAATAATGGAACAAATAAACTTACACCACCAGATGACATGGTAGAAGAAGCTGTGCCAATTGAAAAAACTGGCTGAGAGTTTGTTTCTATGATATGGACTTGATCTCTTGAACAAACTTCCAGAACCATAAACGTGTCTCTGATTTATTGGTGGCATTATCTGAGGTTATAGAAATTTCAAAACAGAAAGACTTTCCCACCAAACTGAGAATAGGTTCTGGTAGTATCTTTGGAGCTTCAATCTAACAAAATTTTTTAAGAAAGTTATCACTAATCAGCAGGTCTAATACATGATTACACTACAAGAAAACACGTCCTTTATTAGGACGGGTTTTCCTCGTTATTTCCTAGTAAATGGCCCTTTACTAGGAAATAACGAGGAAACGTGTTTCGTCGAAAGACGTTCATCGTAAAGCATATTTTGCTCGTAATTTCCTAGCTAATTTATGAGGAAAAGTTTCCTTGTAAAGGCGTGGAAAAGGTTTCCTCGTAAACTCCACGTAGACTTTCCTCGTAAGGGCATAGTAAACTATTTCCTCGTAACCTCGTAGTAGGTTCTTTACGAGGAACTTGCTAGGAAAGTTTACGAGGAGTTTAGTTCGAAACTTTTACGAGGATTTTGCTTCGAAACAATTTTTTCCTATTTAAAAAAAAATATTTATAAATTTAAAATTATATATATTAAAAAAATTAAAAAACCAAATTATAAATAAAGAATAAATAACAAAATATTTATAAATAACTAAATAATATACAATTAATAAGTTTTTAAATTCATAATATACAATTAAAAACTAAAAAAAACTAAAAGGGATGCTGCTGATCTTGAAATTGGTGCACGAAGTCGTCGTCTCCAATGTCGGATGGCGGCTGTGACTGAGATGGTGGAGGCTGTTGGGATGGAAGGGCTCCTCTTTCCCGTCTCTGACGCAACATCTCCGCCACTTGCGGGTTTCCAACCGCCATAATGTCGAGGATATCTGTGAGCGTACTCACATGAGCCTGCGTCGCCTGCAACTCTGTCCGCAGCTGAGCATTGTCATCGGCTTGTTGGTGAACATAAGCCGATGTCACTGCGGGGACATCGTTAACTGAGCCAATCCCGATAACACGGCCCTTTTTCCTCGGGACGACCTGTAAATTAAAATATTAATAACATAAGAAAAAATTTAAATAAATAATAAAATTAATATATTAAAACAAATTATTTACCTCCTCGTAAATCTTATCCACTTCAAGAGTGGATAATACGACCGGAGCTACAGTCTGCTGAGTCAGCTGGGTCTGGCGCTCGTCAACTCGGGCAGCAACCTCGTTGTAGATCCGCTCAGAAGTAGGATCTACAAACTGCCCACTCTTCCTCCGGTGGGTCCGCTTGTAAAGGTCTTTCAGAGATGGAAGAACTCCTGTCTCTTTAGCCTTAATTTTTTTTTTAAATTAAATATTAATTTAGAATATTAGAATATTCAAATAAAGTAAAAATTAAATAGTTATAAAAAAATACCATCTCTAGACGAACTCCCCCGTGAGGTTTTCGGCCCGTGGTGTGAAGTATCTTCGTGTTGCCATGCTCGTCTGTGGCCATGCGGTTCCTAGAGTTTGTATGGGAGGTTCTGATCGAATCCGGCAACGCCCAATAGCTGATGAGGCCATCCCACACCGTGGTTGTGTGGCAATCGGGTTTCCCGCGCTCGTAACCGTTCACCTGATTTAAAATAATTAGAATTAAAGTCAATAATATATATTTTTAAAACTATAATATATATATATATATTATAATTTTTAAATTTATACCTGAAATTCGCCCCTCCAGTTGTAGACCATGTCGCACAATCGTGCTTTTGCCTTGGTCTCGAACTCTGACTTCACCCGCTGGTGAATCCCAATAGACCAACGGTATTTTTGCTGCAACCAGAAAAAATAAAAGACGGATTAGTTCAATAATATTCATAATTTTAAATGATTAAAATTAAATTAAATTGATTTACTAAACTTACAGCGAACGATTTGAACCACGTCTTTTTGGTGTGGCTCGCCGTCAGCTTCCAGTTTGGAGCTGCATCGGGAAAGTATCCCATGATACAGTCTGTGACGCTAGATCCGACAGAATTGTCAAGACCAAACCTGGAAAGACAGAAAATAAATCATTAATTAGAACATATATATACCATAATACTTTTTAAAAATTAATAAAAAATTTTTAAAAATTAAAACATACCATAATACGTTTTGGCCGTCCCGTCGGAGAGGATCTAACTCTGGCAGCCCTTCTCTGTCTGGAAGGGCCAAGATATCCTCCACCGTGTACACCGCAAATGGTGTGTTCGGCGGCACCTGCAAGTCAGGATAAATCCCGACCGGTGGAGGAGGAGGAGGAGGAGGAGGAGGAGGAGGAGGCGGAGGAGGTGGCTGCTGAGACCGGGATGCCGTAAAACCTCCCTGAGTCTCGGGAACTCCCGAAGGTGAACCACCGGGAGCTGACGAAGACGAACCGGGCCCGAATAGATCCGCATAACGAATCCCCTGATGTACAGGCCTCCTGGACTGAGCAGTAGCAACTTTGCTCTTTCTAACCATCTAAATTTAAAAAAAAAACAGAAAACATTAATTCTCGAATAAATTTGTATAATTATTAAAAACAGTTAAACAAACGTAATCTAAATTTCCTAATCTAACAAACTAATCTAAATTCCCTAAACTAACCACCTAATCTAAATTCTCTAAACTAACCACCTAATCTAAATTCCCTAAACTAACCACCTAATCTAATCACCTAACTAGGAAGTAGAGAGTACCTTAAGAGAATATGGAGAGGAGGTTACTATGACTGAGAAGTCGGATTGCTCGTGTATATATAAGGAATTTTGTTTCCTCGTAAAGCTCTAGTAATGTTACTAGGGCTTTACGAGGAAACAGCTATGCCCGTGTTTTCATTTCCTCGTAAGGTCCTAGTAAGGTCCTAGAAATAACATTACTAGGACTTTACGAGGAACCATCTTTACGAGGAAATAACTATGCCCGCGTTTTTTTCCTCGTAAAGTCCAAGTAATGCTTACAAGGAAATAGCTATTCCCGTGTTTTCTATTACTATGTCTTTACGAGGAAAGGGTTTGTAAATCCCTAAACTTGAAACCCCAAACCCCAAACCACAACTTCCTTAACTTATAACCTCTTCTACAACTAAACTCCTAACCTCTTCTACACCTAAATCCCAAATTCATTTTTTTTATTAAACAAGCTTAAAACATACGTAATTCAACTCATTTTTTGTTATTAAGCAAATTTATAAAACATACTTAATTGAAATTGGTTTTTGTGATTAAACAAACTTATAAAACATACATAATTCATTCGGATACATTCTCATAATCCGTAGAAACATCATCATTTTCGGCAAACTCGTCCTCAACACCGTCGTCCGTTGAGTGATCAGGGACATCTTCGTATTCACGATTATGCGGATCAATGAGTAGGATGTCATCNGTTGACGACGGGGTCGTACCACTCACACTTGAAGATAACGCATTTCAAACCCATACCTGGGAATTGAACTTCATAAATCTCCTGCAAGATCCCGTAGAAATATGTTTCGCCTTTCACACATATTCCATAATTACTTGTCGCCCGGTGTCTACCATAGTCATAGGTATGAAAAGTATAGCCTCGGGTGAAATACATCGATTATGTAGTGACATTTGCAACTTGACCTTGGAGTAATTCGCGAAACCATGCGGGATACTGAGGATCGTCATAATCAACCTGCAACAAAAAGTAATATAACTAGACATATTAGACTTACTTTGTGGTAATGTATGCATAAAATTTAAGTAATAATAAATACATGTTTCCTCAACCACTTGATAAAGTGTTGATCTTCCCTTTTGTCTAACTCAGGTGTCGATATACCAGGTATTGCTTCCTCGACTTGAGTCACAAATTGGCTGTAAAATCATATATGTTATGTTATATATTTAATATTGAAAATATATGTATATATATAACTGTGTATGTTTATATATTTACCTTTCAAAATAAGCAATCAATGGATGCTCGCAATTAAGAAGAATATAAAGGTGTGCACTATGGACGTCTTCATCACTCGACCACCAAATCTCTTTCAATTTCCCACCCAATCGCCCAATTTGACAAAAGATGTCTGGAACATCGTCTTCCATATATG
>CAKOAT010108822.1:166836-177099 GCA_932364175.1 Eruca vesicaria subsp. sativa
AAAGTTTGTTTTCGTTGAACAATCATATGTCCTCACCCCTGTTGACCACAAATCTTTCAACTCTTTTATCAGTGGTTGTAGAAAAACGTCGAGAGATCTTTTTGGATGTTTTGGACCAGGTATTAATATGCTCATGAATAGAAACTCTCGTCGCATGCACATCTCCGGTGGCAGGTTATACGGTGTAAGAAAGACCGGCAAGAATGAATATTGTCTCCCAGACATTCCAAATGGACTAAAACCATCAGTGCGTAATCCAAGATACACCTTCCGGCTATTGCTAGCGAAATGTGGATGTACATTGTTAAAATGTTTCCAGGTTCTTGCATCTGATGGATGAGTCATCTCTCCATCCGTCTGAGTATGCTCGGCATGCCATCTCATCCCTCCAGCAGTCTCCTCAGATTGGTACAATCTTTTCAATCTGTCTGTGATTGGTAGGTACCACATCCTTTGGTACGGTACCCTATTTCACCCTCGACCTTGCGGTTTGAATCGTGGCTTCTTACAAAATCGACTTTCTTCTAACTTCTCATCATCTCCCCAGTAAATCATGCAGTTGTCGATGCAAACGTCTATCATCTCCGAGGGCAACCCAAGACTATATACCAATTTCTTAATCTGATAATAAGATTCAGCAGACACATTGTCTGCTAGAATGATAACAAGTCTGTCCATGCATCCATACAATTTTAAGGTAGATTGTGATCGGTTTTAATACTCATCATTCTAGCAGCCAACGACAATCTAGACAGACCTTCTCTACAACCACTGTAAATTGGCTCATTTGCAGCTTCTAACATTTCGTAAAACTTTTTTGCATCTAAGTTAGGTTCTTCAACTTCATCATCATCATGAGATACAAATGCATTACCTACCATATCATGAACCATATCACAATCTACCATTTGTTCCTCTTGGTGATGATCATAGCTATAACTACTGCTACCTTCATTACGCAAATGATCAACCGGTTCAACCTGATTACTACTGCTACCTTCATTCCTACAACTAGCATCTTCTCCATGTTGATACCAAATATAATAATATGGCATGAAACCTCTATTTATTAAATGCTTCCAAACATTTTCATGAGGGCCTAATTTGCTATTGCAGCATTTCCGACAAGGACATAACATCTTACCACTTTCCTGCGTGAGTGGTGTAGAATCTGCTTGATGCATAAACGTCTCCAACCCTTCCAGAAATTCGTTCGTCACCCTCCCGTTATTATCTCTGTGTGAATACATCCACTGCCGCAACTCGAAAATATTTCCCGGACCGGAAATTTTTTTGTGTTTGATCAAGCTTATAGCTGATTTTTTTTTGGTGTGTTTCAAATGAATCACATAAGGTGGTATTTATGGAAATTTTCGAATCTGAGCATTTACTAGGAAATTGCTTGTAAAAGTAGGTACAAAACATGTTTTTTATTTAAATTCGATATTTCCTATCTAGTTCCTCCTAATTTCGTAGTAATAAACCGTTTCCTCCTAATTTCGTAGTAAACTTTTACTATGCGTTTACGAGGAAAGTCTTTACTACGGCTTTACGAGGAAAAGTACTTTTTCCTCGTAAGCTCCTCGTAAGCTCCTCGTAAAATTACTAAGGTCTTACGAGGAAAACGTTTACTCGTAATATTTCGAGGATCTTACGAGGAAATTTGCTTTCCTCGTAAACTCGAAGTAAGGCTTTAGTAATTTTACGAGGAAGATTTTTCCTAGTAAAATTTCCTAGTAAAGGCTTAGTTTTCTTGTAGTGTTACTACATAATTATATAAAAATAAATAATACCTCCTCATAAGAGCCATCCCATAGTCACCAGTAGAGATTCCAATGATGGACTAAGAAACAGACCGTAGCAACATTAGGGTACATGTACCTGTGTCATCTTTCACACCCAAATGTAGTTTGAATCTAGACAAAAATATTTTATATTGTCAGAACATATAAAATATATTGAATCAAGAAATAGAAAGGCAAAGATCACTTACTTGGGTGAGACGTTAGTGGTATTACCACGACAAACTTAACAACGAAACAATAGTTTATCTTTTTTTTCATCTTCCCATAGTCAACCTTGGGAATCTTAGTGACACGTCTGTTGTGGCGGTTACACCCAAAGTAAAACCATGCCCAATCTGTATCTATTGTTTCATAGTACATATGATTTTGCAAATCTCGACCTTGATATTTTAGATAACAAACACACATTTAACTGTCATGGAAGCGAAGTAAAGTTGGCCAAACACTTGATGAGTACCTGATTGGCCTCATTGATTTCTAATATCTTCTGATCTCATCCTCATTCCAGTCATATGAAAATTTTTTAGACTTCTTCTTTTTTCCCATCTGTTTGTCAACCAGAGCAACAGAGAGATGATCATCTGACAGCCTACAATCCAATAAGAAAACAAATATACACTTCTTATAACTTGTTCAATAACACACATACATAATTTTATTAAAAAAAATGCAACCTTTCTGTCAAATCTGCAACATCAGGGATTGCTGGATTCACGTATAGACGTGAGGCATCAAAAGCGTTTGTGATTTTTACCTCTCCTATTTAACATCAAATTTAAATTAGGCCAAACAAATACATTGATAAACCCCTGTTTAAAGAAGATAAATCAAAACCTCTAAATTTGCTGATTTTTGCAAACCTGATCAAACAAACAATTGTTTGATCTTTATTGTTCGCAGTAAAAGGTTCTAGTTGCTCAGTATAAGTTCCCCAAAGACAGCATGCAAGATCGTTTCCTATGACAATATATAGGCAAGTTAATTAGTAGACAAATAAAGTAGATGTACACTATAACATAAGGAATACCCTATAAAATATAGCTATAAAAACAGAGGTTTTGAATAACGAACTCTGTGTCAACTAAGCGGAACTGAACCATTTTTATGTCTTCTTCTTTACTTGGACAGTTTGAACATCACCAAGTTCATGAACTCTACCTATCACATCTGGGAGAAAATGAGAAAGTATTAGGATATTGTAAATAAAACAAAAAGGACTATGTATATAAATTGAATCTAATTCAACATTACCTATGAGGAAACACGGCTTAAGATTTCCATTCTCAATTTGTTGAAAATTGGCAAGAGTCAGGAAACTTCTCTCATCAGCTTAATCAGAACCAGAGAACTCAGCGTCGTCAACTATAACCATCTTGGACTTATGTTTTGTTGTTTCGGTATTGACACCAGATGTAGTCATGGAAACGTTATCAATAACTCTCCATTCATAAACAGGTAAAGCACGTTGAAGTCGGTACATGAGAGAGTGTTTGGCAGAAGCATGGATCTTGTTACCCTATAAGAAAACACGCTCATATTAGATTATGAAAAGAAAAAGTAATGTATTGAATGAAAAGATTGCTATAAAACTAAAATTTATCCATTGATCAGCTAAAACCATCTCGAATGTATCACCAGAAAATGGTGTGTTTTGCTTCCATGAATGTAAACACTTGACTTGAACTCGCCAATTGATTTTGTGCGGTTTTATTTCTGTGACGGGAGTAAAAGTAGTGAGCTTTGTCATGTTTAGGTTTTTTGTTTGTGTTGATACTTTTAGACGACGCATATATGAGATATATATAGTTTCCATTTGGAAGAGTAGGTTAATTAGTGTAAACTCACAATATCGTGTTAGTTGTGATACTAATGGAAAATCAAACGTAATATATGTTTTTGAATTATTTGATTGACATTCATTTTAAATTATAGCATAATAAAAAGAAATATACTTCCTACAGATAAGGAAAACGTGTTTTGCAAGATCGAATAACAGAATATTATGATTTTTATAATTAATAGATATTGTTTATTGATATGGGAATTGCGTAGAATCAGGGGAAAATTGGATGTTGTGTTATTTTTTGAACAAACGAATAAGCCTTTTAGATTTTCTGGAGTTGATGGGGATTTCTTAAATATAGGATCAGATATGGTATTATATTTTAAAAACTGACTTTTAGATTGTGTGGTTAATAAGTATTGGTTTTATCGACTTACTATATACAATTAAATTTTGGTTCGTTAATATTCAACCGAAAATGAAATCAAACCGGGATCAAATTATATTACACAAACATACTTTTGGTTGAAATTTAAACAATTTTATATTTTTCCTGGTGGATATGTAAACAATTGACTCAAGTTGGTTTAATGTATACGTTAACATGTTTGTTGTGGGAACCGAAATTCACACCGACGATTTCCGTAAATTAAGGAACTTAGGGAAAACCCTAATTTCCTAGAGGTCTCGGATATATGCTAAACCACATGCCAAGCAATCAGAATACGAGAAAGACATTAAAAATAATATGAGAACCGAAAAGAGAATAAAGAGGTTTCTTATTCCGATTTTCCGTAAGAATGGTACAACGAGGTAAAACCTTGGCTACAAGAGCTTACGGCGAGTTTCCTAGTTCTAACAACCTAAGATTAAAACCCTATTTGAGACGTAGCTCGATAACAAAAATGGAAAGTTGCCTAAATGCTAAGTTTTTATGTGTGATGAGAGCTCTGAAAAATCTCGTCCCCTTCTTGTCCTCAACCTTGTGCTTATATACTCCTCTCCTAGGCGGTCTTTCCTTTTCCGCCTTGATTTGTTGTTTTCGGAAATCTTCCATTTCTCTCGATTCTCCATTTTTATCTTGGAAAACTTCTATTTTTCTCTGAACTTGACATGTATCTTCTTCCTGCGCATAAATGGATAAACCGTCATTGTATCTCTGGCCTGGACTTTGTGTAAAGTCGCATATGGGCCTTTACTGCGTTTTAGAACCTTTCAGATCGTTTTGCGTCTTTGCCATTTTACAACTTTAGACGAGATCGTTCTGTGATATGATGGCGTTTTATTGAAACATCTCGAGTTAATCGTATAGTTTGGCGATCTCTAGTGTTTCGTCTAACCGTTGCCGTTTTATACGATTTACTCGAGTTTTTTACGAGAAAACAAGTCTTTTGCGGTTTTTATCGTAAAATTCTGATAATAAGACGGATCGAGACGAAACGAGAAATGCTCCGATCATGGTTCAGCGTACGATCGGGTCGGGGGACATGTGCGTTGTGTCCGAGCAATGCGGAAGGTAAGGCTCGGGATGGTCAGCTTGCTGGTCCGGCGGGACGGTTCAGCTTGCCAGCCGGCGAGCTAGTTCGGGACGGCAAGCTCGCCGTCTTGTGAGCTGGTTTGGGACGGCCAGCTGGTTTGGGACGGCCAGCTCACCGTCTGGCGAGCTGAACGGTCACGGTTCAGCTATCCAGCCGGCAAGATGGTTTAGGATAGCCAGCTCGCCATCGGGCGAGCTGAACGGCACGGTTCAGCTCGCCAGCCATTTGGGACGGCCAGCTCGCCGTCTGGTGAGCTGAACGGCAAGATTCACCTTGCCAGCTGGCGAGCTGGTTTTCGACGGCCAGCTCGCCGTCTGGCGAGCTAAACAACATGGTTCAGCTCGCCACCCGGGAAGCTGGTTTGGCTTGGTCAGCTCGCCGGCTCGGCGAGCTGGACGGTCTCGGACAGCTTCGCCGTTTTGGGGAGTTGGACGTTATGGCTGTTTTTTTTTTAATTTGGCCCATCGGACAATCGTGGATTGTTTTATTCGATTTTCCGATGATTTCCAAGATGACGTTTGTTAAGTTTACATGATTCCTTTGTTCGGAAAATCCTTAGAATTCTTCTCAACGCTTTTTCGTCTTTTTATAAACTTATTCTTAACTTTGCAGAATGTTTTGGTCGTTGATTTCGTTGTAACCGATTTTGACCCCAACAGTTAACTCCCTAACCCATTAGAATCGTAGAGTTTTTTCGAGTGGTTTGAACTTGTTTGGCAAGTTTGGTAGAATTAGGCGGAACTTTAATGACCTAAAGTCCGAACGTGAATAGTAGAATCTTGCTCATAAATATGTAGAGTACGTTTTCAAATTTTTTACTCACTTCTTTCCACATATGTGGAGAAGGTTTCTCTCTCTGCTTCCCTTCCCACTTTTTTTCACCTTTTACCATGTTTTCGAATAAGACAGCTCGCTCTGAGACCAGCTCTGAACATTACGGTTTCAACGGGGCTAATTCGCAATATCGTGTTGTAGAGCCAAAGGAAGAGTTTGTGACACCTTTAGTTGATCCTGATATATCAATGTGTATCGGGCGGCCGGGGATGAAGTGAGGTCAACCAAGCACGGGACCTGGGTTCCGCCTCCGTTTTATGGCAACCGTGTCGCCGTATGTCCGAGTCTGATCTGTCCCAATGGCCTCGATTCCATTCGGCGTTTCGGTCGTTTCCCGGATGCGGTGGAGTTTTGTCTTCTGATTGCTGGAGAGGACGATGAGGCTGCGCCTGATGGCTACTTCACAATCTATGATGCATTCTTGACGCAATGTCATTTGTGGTTTCCGACTACAGAGACCGTCGTTCGGTTCATTCATCGTCTTAGGCTGTCGTTAAGTCAGATGGCTCCGTGCAGCTTGAAATAACTCATCGGGATTTTGGTGCTGAGTTATGAGTGAGGTATGACTCTCGATGCCAATCACTTCGAAAGTTTATTGAAACCCAAGGGGAATTCAGGTAGGGTCCGGTTTCCCCCTCGTTGCGACATGGCGATCTTTACCAATTTTACCTCGAACTATCCTTCTTAGAAGAATTTTTTTCTTTCTATGTTCGCGTGGACAGCGCATTGGTGGATGAGAACTGCATTCCTCTTTTCAAGACCAGATGAGATCGGAAAGGTATCGCGATTCGATTGCATGCATATTTTGTTTAGAATTTTGATCTCATTTATTTGCTTCCGTTCCCCGAAGGCATGCTTATTGTTATGAATTTGCTTCGAAGCGGGGAGTGCCGTTGGGATAACTTTAATCCAAAGCGCGTTCGCCATGCAGCCGCTCTCTATCGATCTCGGTTTCTGCCAGTCGCCGGTTCCTGAGGAAGAACCGTGTATGGAAGGGTTTGTCCCATATGAGTCTCCGACGAGGAGGGATATGTCAAAATTCCACAAATATAATCACGTGGTCGTTTACAATGATGCATCCGGTAATGCTGATTCCACCCTTGACAACATACTCAAGGATTTCTTTGACAGTCAGACAGATGGGAGCGTCCGGACATGTGCCGATGGATGGTCGAATTCTAATTTTTCAGATGGCGACCCTGGCCATGTTCTAGAATTTATCAACGCGTCTGAGCAAGTTAATCAGGTTAATTTTACATCTATTGATATATGACCGGAAAGTTTTGCATAACTCTTATCGCTCTCTCTTTTTTTGCAGGCCCTTCTCATTATGAGCCGAGCTCTTAATGTGAGCAGCACCAAGTTTCATCTTGCTGAGTTTCGTGCGGATTTCAAAGAGGAGATCGACGCGAACTCCTTTCGCGCTCAAGAGTGGGACGAAAGGGAGGTTGCCCGAGTGAGGGTGGAGCACGAAGTTGAATCTCGTCGTGTCAAGGAACTTTCCGATCAGAGAGTTAGCCGTGCTCGTAGAGAGTGTAAGAGAGATATCGCTGAGGAGGTGAAGGTTCGTCGTGAACGGTTTGCGACCCAATACTTGGGGATAAAGGATGCACAAAGGACCAACGACGACTACCGTGAGTGTCATGGTGTGGTTGGCGGGTTACACCTCACTCAACTCGCGGATTATTTGTACGAGAAGGAGTATGCCAAGCAAAAGGCGTGCTTGGATAGGAAGGAGAAGAAGCAGTCTGAGCTCCTTGACCTTGAGGCCTGAATGTGGGCACAGTGGGATCCCATTGTGGTGTCTCTGGACTTGGTTGAGGTCGGGATGGAGATCCCGGACGATTGTGGCGAGGTTGATCAGCCGGGGGCTGATGCAAATTCTGGCCAATTCTTGGCGTCTGGGTTTAATGGGTTTGATGAATGATGTTTTCGTCGTTTTTTTGTAGTGTACTCGTTGTAGCATTTTTATCGGGACTCGCCGTTGGTGGATTTGAATCCCTGCCGCCCAGCGGCATGTATCAAATGATGTTTATATTAATGAAATTTTTCTAAGTATGAAATCTATTTTTTTTTAAGTGTAGAGGGAAGAATACGAGTTGTTGTCTCGTACCTAACTCTTTGCGTGGATAATCCTATTCGTTTGCTCGTATCAGAATGTTTCGATTTTTTCGCGAACGGTTTTATGTGGACGAAGACACATGCCTTTAGGATCTCACCTAATGCATTGACGTTAGAGACCAGTGTGCTGGGTTTAGGGCAAGACCTAGGTTTATTTTCGGTTTTAAGGTTTTGCTATGACTAGTCGGCTTTCATTTTTCCTGTTACGATTTTAACCTGATTTCGTACTGATTTAAAGTCCGCGATAGGTTATCGGCTTATATGACTTGTCTGGTCGAAATCGAGCATCCTTGAAGGTGCTGACCAAAATTTTGGATTTCTTTTATAGCGCGCTAATTTATCCTAGTCGGATGTATAAGGACCAGTGGGTCATATGCGTTTTTTTAAGACGGCAGGTGTGCTCGGCAGGGCCAATCGACAAGCGTTTGTGATTTTATAGTCGTTGATGGACTTACGAATATTTCTCTAAGACTTTAGGTGACGGCTCGTCGGCTCTTTTCGAAATATTGGTGTTGATACGAAGTATAAGTTTTTAGTCGAAGCGACCAAGTGTTTTTTTTTGTAACGTACTGCGGAAGTAATTTCCGAAAGTGTTCGGAATTCAGGTTTGTTTTCAGATTATGTTTTTTGATAACAGAGTGATTTGGTAATATTCTTACTTTGTATTTATTGAAATGTTTCAAAAATCTGGAGTACAAAGAGAATATTTAGAAATATGGGAGTATACGAATACTCGTATACGCACCCACTCCCCCCCCCCCGTTTTAGAGAGGGGGATAGCTGAACTCACCTTTAGGCAAGCTCCATACGTATCCCTTTCAGGAATCAAGCCATCTCGTAGTTCTGATTTTTTGGTGCGAGTGTGTTTACTCGCCTAATGTAGACGCCTCGATCGCTTTAGTCGCTGGATCTGTGTCTTTTTCCGAGTTTTTCTCCTCTGGTTGGGTAAGAGTGATGGGTATAGAAACTTGTTGCTTCTCGACGGTTGCAGGGCTTGCCGATTTGGGGTCTTTTTGCGGTTGGCGGAGTTGATTTTATCCATTTTGGTTTTACGATGGTGATCGCCATTTGCTTTAGCTTATATTCCTCTAAGAAGCAAGACTGCGACTGTCACTAGCATCCCCAAATTGCTGTGACTCCCGTAGGAGTTAAAAACTTGATGCCTAAGTGGTACGTTGACGGGACTGCCTTCATGGCGTTTATCCAAGGCGTGCCCATGATTACGTTGTAGATGGCCGGTCGATCGATGACTGCGAAAGTAACGATCTTGGTCACCTTTTTTGCGGCCACCGGGAGTCGGATTGATCCTAGAGTCATAGACGTTTTGCCAAAGAAGCTGGTTAATGGCTTTGGTGTCGGTTCGATCTCCGTTAGTCTGATTCCCATTCGCGTCAAAGTGTCGTGGAAGATCACGTTGACGGTGCTTCCAGTGTCAACTAGTATTCGGTCGATTTCTAAATCGCTTATGACTAGGTCAATGACGAGAGGATCGGCATGCACGTGTTCCCCATAGTTCGCCCTGATCCAGAGTTTATGGCGTAGTTATGCGCCCCTTGGAGATCATGTCCCTCGTGATGGACGTACCTAACGTTACGAGGGTTTTTCTTTTTCGGCTTTTGCTCGGACGCGGCGTCTTTTGCAGACATCTTCATCGGTTTATGCTGTTCCGCCAGGATTTTAATCTCCTCTTCGATGATGATGAAATCGGTAGCTTTGTGGAGCGCAACCCTGGATCGTATGCGACTTTTCGAGAGTTATCCACTTTCTGAACTTCGATTTAAACCAGAGCGACTTTCTTAGCGCGTCGATGGCTGTTCATGAAGTCGTGGAGAGGTTCGTCTTCCTTCTAGGATAGACTCTAGAGGTCGGCATCATAAGTTTTTTGGTTTATGAACATCAAGTACTGCTTCAGAAAACCCAAGGCAAGCTGGCGAAAACTCCTGATCGAATTCCGCTTAAGTCGAGAGTGTGAAGAGAGCTATTAATGCTCTCAGCCAGGGAGACATGGAGTTCCAGCCTCACTTTGGCAAGTTTAGGTCCCTATGGGCTGAGCTAGAGATGCTTAGACCACCAACCACGGATCCTACTACCTTGAGTGCTCGTAGAGAAGAAGACAAAGTATTTGGGTTGCTGCTTACTCTCAATCCAAGCTACAATGATCTCATAAAGCACATTCTAAGGT
>CAKOAT010108822.1:180342-197742 GCA_932364175.1 Eruca vesicaria subsp. sativa
CTAATCCCCTCATCATGGAGTATTCTACTCTTTCCTTGCTTAGTTTTTATCCCAATGGGTTTTGCTAAGTAAGGTTTTAATGAGGGAATGCTTCATGGTATTCCAAGCTTGACAGAATAATTATTGTCAAGCTTGAGGGGGAGTGTGAACATGAAGAAATAAAGGAGTTAATAAGAAGAGAAGCATGGAGTCAAGACAGCATGTAGTGTCTACATAGAGTTGACTATATATTACAACTACATGTGTGGTCTATATTATAGTCGACTATATGACACGACTACATTCCTCAACTACATGGAAGACAAATTCAAATTCAAATTTGAATTTCCCAGATCTGTCCGTTGGGAACCTGTCCTATCACTAAAAACAGAGTGCCATTCTTTATTAGTTTCCTCTCTTCTTAAATATGAGTACTTGTACACAGAAATGGCTTAAGGAAAATAATATTCCTAATAAAAATACTATTCACTCTCTCTCTCTCTCTCTCTCTCTCTCTCTCACGGATCTCACTCTCTCTCTCATTGTTCTTGATAATTCTGGCTCATTTTCTACATATTATCACACTAAATCTTCTCATTCCATCAGAGAGAACCATTCGAGCGCTGCCCCTTCTAGGTTTTCAACGAAGAGACGGCAGTAGCCTGCGTTCTTTTCGCTCTCCTTGAGCTTGGCTCACCCCGTATTGATCTGGAAGGCCTGCAGGTGAGCTTTGGGAACAGTCGTCCCATCGTAAGTTGTCACTTTAAGCTTTCCGGGATCAGGCAGCTTGATCTCAGTGATACGAGTCGTAAAAGGCATTTTTCCGAGATTCGTATAGCAATCGATCTATTTTAGGTGCGACGCTAGTGGCATGGTGAATTCTAGACTTCACTGCTTTTACTTCTGCGGCCGTTTTTGTGATATAGTCGCGGAGATCGCGAATCTCAGTTGGGTCGCCAGCATTTTTCCTACACCGTCGGCGTTTGCTGCGACTAACTTGAGATCGTTCCTCGGCCGTTTTTGCATGTTCCATACAATAGAGCTCCTCCTCGTCCTCAGTGGGAGATAGTTTGGGAGAAGATTCGGGCTGAGGGCTGCGAACTTTTCTCCTTCTTGGATGAACGTCAGCATCTTCATCCGACGGATTGGATTTGTTGCTTGTTTCTAGATTAACCATTTTGACGCCGTCGTCCTCGGCCTCCTGTTCACGGGAAGGAGATTTTTCAGATTATTTTTCCGTCACGACAGGGTTATCTTTTTGGAGGTTTGCCCTGTTAGATTACCCTGCTCGATTCTGGGACGATTCATAGGAGTCACAAAATCGAGTCTTTTTCCGCGGATTCTTGTGGTTCCGCGGGGGCGGATAGCTTTGGTCGTCGCGGTTAGGGTTTCTTCTTGTTTCGAGAGAGATCCGATTAGCTTATCTTGCTCGTCCATACTCTTTTCATAGGCGGAGAGTGCCTCCTGCATCGACGTAGTGTTGGTCGCGTTTACTGTTGGAGTTTAAGTTTCAAAGTTTCCGTTGATGTCAGTCGGTTTTTCTTCTCCCATCATATTCGATCGAGCGTTGATATCACTCAAATAAGAGGTTCAGTTGTAGTACTTAGGGATCGAATCCACATGGAACTAAGGGATACAATAGATATAATCTAAATGATTATGCTAGGTTGAAAAGGTTTAAAATAGTAAAGTTGCAGTTTATAACCAATGGTAAGTTGCTTAAGAGAATGGATTTTAGGTTTGAAACAATAAAAGAAAATAGTTAGATTCAAGGTTTCTATTCAAATAATCAGGATTATAATGCTTCAGATGTTTTAATGAATTGCTTGCAAAATATATGAGAACTTTGATTCTTAGATAGATCTAATAGCAGTCGCTAAATAGACACATCCATTGATCTTATTGCCAGCAATATCGACCGATGTTTTGTCAGCGATATCGGACGATATGGGTTGCTGTCGATCGATGAATTTATAGGAGTATCGATCGATATAGCATAAGGTCGAATCAAATCTGTGTTCACCAAGATCATAGACTGGCTCTCGCACAAACCTAGAGGATCTAAGCTTATGCCTACTGATTTCAGGACAATGATAAACAAGTTAAATCACATCCCTGATCATACTCTAGGTAGCTACTCTAGAGTAAGCATTAGGGTTCATTTGGATAATGAATATTAACAATTCAACATTCCATAGTTGGGACTGATCCCTCATAACTGTTTGAACCCTAAATCTAACAAAGAGATCTACTCAGACATAACTGAGAGATTCATGACAACTAGGTAATAATAGAAACTCTTAGATAGAGGATTGAAGTTTTGGTTCTTGGAACAACAAATCTCTTTGTGTGTTTCCTCTAAATCTAGAATTCTACAACCTTTTAGAAATTAAGATGAAAAGAAATACTTTATAGAATAGAACAAAGTAACAAGAAAAGTGTGCAAAGCTTTTCAGGTACAAAAGGTATCAAAAGGTATTGGAAACAATAAAAGCATGTAAAAGCACACCTTGCCAAACACAAAGGCAAAAACTATAAATAAGAGTTCCATTAGGTTAAAAAACTCGTCAGGGGCATTTTTGTAATATTGGGAAGACTTGGGCTTCAAGTCGGCCAAGTTGAACTTGTCCTCCACGCATCATATCGATCGATGGTACATGGTGTACATCGATCGATGGAGTATCTCGACTTCATCTTCAATATAAGCGTCATCGATCGATTACACAGAGTGTGTATCGAACGATATGTTTCCTCATTATCTGATCTTCATAGTCATCTCGAAAAACTCTCCTTTAAGATCCAAAAGAGCACCTAAATCATCATTTTACTCCAAAGTGCTTCTGAACCTAAAAACATACCCAATAGACTCCAAAACATATATAAAACTCATAAAAACATATCAAAACCATGGCTAAAAGCGGGTCAAAATCATGGTCTATCAACTCCCCCAGACTTAACCTTTTGCTTGTCCTCAAGCAAACCATTAGTCTATTTTGGAAGAAGTTTTAAAAAAAGTAGGGATTTAATAAAACTTTTAGCTCCAAAATCATTACTTCTACTTTGTTGCAAGCCACATCTGATATTGCTAACTACAGAAGTACATTATACCATATCCTAGCTTAGCAACCAAATGCATCTAGCCAATCAACTTAAACAATCATGTCTGTCTATCCCCTCTGCTGATATCATTTGTGCATAAAATAAAGGTGTCGGCTTTACCTTGGCAGTATCGATCAAAGAACACTTGGATTCAACTCATACAAGTTTCAGGCATTCTCATCCTGGTTCCTTTTCTCTCTTTATCCCATTCTATGAATCCCAAACTTTCTTTTCTTTTATGTCAATCCCAATGAACAACTAATTAATGTTCATCTTATTGATCTTTCAACTTTTGTATTCTCTTTTTGACAAAGTGTAGGCGAATAGTGGGGTCATAGGTAATGTACCTCTCCTTCGCTTCCACAATGTGTGATCATTCCTTTGATTTAGAATAGTGGGGTCATGAATAATGTACCTCTCCCTCTGCCTCTCAGGAAATCATCTCAATCTTTTATATTCTGGGGATGCCAAAGGAAGGAGAGAAGGAAACCAAAATTTTTGAGACTTTTACCTTCCAGACTTGCATGAGGGTTCTGATCCCTTGTATACCAAGCCCCAAGACAAGCAATAGATGTCAGGTTAGGTTGGAAATCAGCTTTGGTTCTTCCAAACAATCATGAAAAGTGTTTTCATAGGATGATCGGTGATCCACTTTAGCATCTATAGTACTTTTTGCAATCAAAAATTCTAAGAATGGTGCTAAAGAGTAGTAAGATAAAAAGCAAAAGAAAAAAAAAATTTATAAAAATTTTTTTGTCCCTTTCTTGACTCAATAAAACCAATTTTTGAAAACTTTTTAAAGAGATCAAAAGGTAAAGTAGCATCAGTAATCACTCCCCCCCCCCCAGAATTAAATCATACCTTGTCCTCAGTGTATAATTAGTCGGAGTTAGAGCATAAGAAATAATAAATGTGTAACTGATATCGAAATTGTGAACGATATACCTGACCGANCCCCCCCCCCCAGAATTAAATCATACCTTGTCCTCAGTGTATAATTAGTCGGAGTTAGAGCATAAGAAATAATAAATGTGTAACTGATATCGAAATTGTGAACGATATACCTGACCGATGTTCGTATTGATCGATGGTGAGTCACTTCCATCGATCGTCATGGATGGGGTTATGTCGGGCGATGTAGACAGGGTCTTATCGGTCGATAGAGGTAATGATCGTATAGCTAGTTCCTAAAAACAAATAAAAATGAAAGTAATGAGTAAAAATAAAACAAAACTAAATAAGAAAATACCTAACAGTGGGTTGCCTCCCACTCAACGCTTATTTAAAGTCATTTAGCTAGACTATGGACGTATGGTGGCTAGTGAGGTGGGTTGCAGGTACTTGTTGGGAAACTAGTATCCTCCTTGTCTTGTGATTCATCAAACCATGAAGTTAAAAAGCTTCTTGTGGCTTTCTCGCTTCTGGTCATACTAGCTTTCAAACCATGCACTTCAGTTTGGATCCTTTCTAACCACTCCTCTAGGCTGGCAATGCTGTACTGATGATTTACAAGCATGTTGTAGATGTGTTCTGCATTCAGCTGCGTGGTTTCGTTTGTGTGGGATCTCGTTGGTCGATTCTAAAAGTTTCATATCGGTCAATGTGTTGTTGGCTTCATCGATCGATGGGGATGGGTTAGGTCGGCTGGCGAGCTGTCAATTAATATCTGCTACCTCCTCTTGAATATCCTCTACTGTGCACTATAATCCTTTGACGTCACTGTGTACTGAGAACCAATACGTGTCCAGTAATCTGTAATCTTCTTCTCCACAAAATTCAATAGATTTGTAGATATCTCTAGTGGCTGCTTCTAGTTCTTCTGTACAGTAGTCTGGTGCGCATGTATCGATCGATGGTCTGGGTGAGTCATCGATCGATAGCCTCTATAAGTGACTGTCGATAGGTGCGTCAAGTGTTGTGTCGATCGATGTTGATGGTTCTGCATCGGTCGATGGTCGTCTCTGAAATTCGAGTTTGGCACGCAATTTGGTGACTTCTTCTTGTAAGGCGTCTCTTTCTTTTTGTGCTAAGTCATTGCTAGACGTAATCCATAGTTTTTCTCCTCGAAGTCTCGATATGACTTTCTCCTGTTCTAGGCCCAATCATGCTTTCTCCCAGTTGTGTTCACTGGTCCTCTCATCCAGCATATCTCTGACCTCTGCTTCTGTGAAGAGCTTGCAATCTGGAACTCCTTTAGCATATTGTTCAGCATGCTCCGGTAAGCAAAAACAAGAGCGCCCAAATAGTGAGGCTCCTTTCAGTAGCTTCTCAATGTCTTCTTTGCAGACATAGATGATATCTCCTTTGACCTCTCTGGCATAACCAGCTTCATCTCTGTAGACACCAAATTCGTCTTTCTTTTCCCAGGAGAAACGATGAACGCCGTGCTTGAAAGCTCTCTTCCCATTCTCGCGGTGAATATCGGTCGATGCTCGTCGTCATGCGTCGGTCGATGCTCGCTGAAATTGGTGCTGGTAGTTAGGGTAACAGGGTGGTTGGGTGTAGATGTTGACTGGTCCATTGGGCATCTGAAGGATGTCTGCAACGTCTTCTTGGGATATTGGAATGATTCTTCCATCTAGTGCTCGTGCATGACCTTATGGATCCCTGAAAATACCATATGCATCCAGAATTAGTGAAGTATGATCGAAAGTATGTGTTTGTACCTCGGATGGTGTTGATGTGGTATTGGTCGATGGTTGGGCTGGTGCATCGGTCGATTGTTTGTGGAACATGTCGGTCAATGGCTGGTGCTCCGTGTCGGTCGATACGGGTGCTTCAGGTCGGATCGCGGATGGTAGAGGTGCTGTATCTACTGCAAAACTATCATGATAACTGCTCGCCCAGCTTCCAATCGAGTAATCTTCGTCTCGTGGTTCGTGTGGGACATAGACTTGTGCGCAGTAGGGTTCGTCGCTCGTTGATTCAAATCGTTGTTTGAGCGATCTGGGTTGGGGTATATCGGTCGATGGGGAAGGGTTTTCATCGATCGATGGGCGGAAGATGAAAGATGGCAGAGGAAGTTTGACTTCGTCTTCTCGAAGAAATCTATACTCTGTGGCTCGTACCTCTTCATAATCTGCATCGTACTCCTCCTGAGTAGTGATGCTAGCTAACTCGGGCATGTAATGATCGATGTCCCAATCATTGGTGCCAAAATCTCCGTCCGGAAACTCTTCCTCGATCTTCTGGAATAGCGTATCGATCGATGACCACGTATATTCATCGGTTGATTCTGGTCGGCTATTATCGGTTGATGGTAGAAGACTTCCATCGGTAGATAGATCTGGATCGGTTTCATACTCGGCCATGGAATCATACTCGTGGGCACATAAACATTTTACGAGTGCTGGGATCTTCATTCTTGGAAACTTGATGACTGGAACAGGATTGTAGTGGATGGTAGGGTTGATGAGGGTGAGACAGAGCTTGTTGGTTTTGAGATGACAAACGGCACAAACTGTGGCTAAGAAGGCTCTTCCAAGTAGTGGAGAAGTCTTGAAGTTGAGCTTGTTGGCTAGGACATGGAAGTCTGTAGGAATTAGGGTTTCTCCTATCTGTTCCTCAAGGTTTCTAACTATTCCTCCAGAGCTCTGCTGAGAACAATCCACAAAGATGAAGGATTCTTCACTCGGCTCGATCTTTAGACCTAGTTGGTCTGCCATAAGCTTGGATAGGATGCTGACTCCAGATCATGTATCACATAGGGCACGAGGGAATTCAACACCTCTGATGGAACATGGTATTGTGAACTTCCCTGGATCGCTCTTCTTCTCCAGTGTGATCTTTTTCTTTAAATTGTCTCTAACTTGATGAAACATCCTCCTTATGTCTTCTTCAGTCTCTCTTGTTTCTCTGAAAAACATCCACAATCTGTGTGAAAAGTAGGCTTCTTCAAAAGGTTTCTCTTTAGCTATTCTGAGAACTCTTTTTCTAAAGCTTGACAATTCTTTCTCATTAGCTTCCCTTTTATAAGGCTTTGCGATCTTCTCTTTCCTTTTCGGAGGATTCTTCCAGTAGTTTCCTTTTCTATCTCCATGGACTCAAAGATATCCGTGGGTCTCTCCAAGATGGCTTTCTGAGGGCTTCTAGTAGTGTCAATCGGGCGACACTGACTGGAGTGCGTCGATCGATAGCATGGTCTTCTTGTCGATCGATAGGAGGGTAATCATGTCGGAAGATGTCGTGCGGTTCGATCATGACAGGGACGGGCGGATGTGGGTGACGTGCTGTGAAGGCTTCTTGAGTCATAGTCTGGACATTACTACACTCGTACGGGTACTCGTCTAAGTCCATCGATCGACACTCATCAAAGTCTATCAATCGATGTACATGGGAACGTATCGGTCGATGGTCACGGGGTGATATCGATCGATAGTAGTCGCGCACGAAGTCTATCTCATCATCAGATTGCTGAATCTCTTCTACTACCTCTTGCCAAAAATCATCATCCAGGATGGCATTGATGTTATTGTTGGCAAGTTCCTGCTTCCTTTACGCTTCTACTGTCTGGAACACCTGAGGCTCCAACTTCTTCATATGGGTGTGTAAACCACTTAGCTCTTTTTGGAGGGTGTTGTAGACGGAGTCGATCTTCCCATTGAAGTCTGTCTGGAGCTTCTGCTGACTCTCAAGGACCTTGTCAAGCATCTCCTCCAGTTTAGTATCTTGGGTGGGTGGGTGTGGGTTGGAGTAGAATGAGTTTCCATAGCTCCTGTTGTTGTTGGGGTTGCTGCTGGTGAAGGTGTTGGGCTTCTGTGAATTCTGGTTGAAGTTGCTTCTCTGGCCTGTGTAATTTCTGTATCCTCCTTGGTTACCAGCTCCACTGACCCAGTTTACATCTTCTTCTATATAATCTTCACCTGCAGTCTCTGCATCCTCCACTGAACAGATCTGCTTATTTATCAATTTCTGAATGGTATCAAGCTGTGCTTGTACTTCATTGATGTATTCCTTTCGAAGGAATGATGTAGCTTTTGTCTTCATGAAGTTCTTAGTGCGATTGCTGGAAGCTAAATTATCAATGAGCTTCATAGCCTCTTGTGGATTCCAGGTGTTGAAGTTGCCTTCACTAGCTGTATCAAGAGCTCTCTGATAGTCCAATGTGATGCCTCTGTAGAAAGTGCAAACGAGTTGCACTCTATTGAAACCATGGTGTGGGCAATCTCTTTGGTAGGACTTGAATCTGTTCCATGCATCTTTGAATGACTCTTCATGATTTTGAGTGAATGTAGCAATCTTTTTCCTCCATTCTTCAGCGCGTGACTCATCAAAGAAGTTACGCAGGGATTCGTTCTTGATGTCGCTCCAGGTTGTGAGAGAACCTGGTGGTAGTTGTCTAGGCCACTGCAAAGCTTCTCCAGATAGAGAGTACTTGAAAAGCTTGCAGAGAAGATAGTCTTGAGGGACTCCATTGGCTTTTATGACGGTTATGAGATCATCGAACCTCTCCAGATGGTCCATAGGATGCTCATTGGACAACCCACATAAGGGTATTTGTCCTACAAGGGTGTAGTACTGCGGCTTAAGCTCAAAATCTCCTCTCTGAATATCAGGAGGGAGGATGGCTGATCGGTTGGAATAGAACTGATCTGGACGGTTGTAGTCAGCCAAAGATCTAGCTTGGTTAGCCTCTTCTACAGGTTGAATGATGCATGTAGGCGCAGTCTCTTGCTCAGGTATGATCTCCTTCTGATCGTTCAGCTTCTGACCTGCTGCATTACGCATGTGACCATCTTGATCACACAGGTCTCCATTCTCATCGGTAGTGAGAATAATAGGCGCTACCATGTCTCGCCGGTTAGTATCGATCGATGTAAAATGATGTATATCGATTGATATCGGATGAAAGGTATCGGTCGACGAAAGGTTGTTGATGTCGAGTGATGTGGCGGTGAGAGTATCGGTCGACGTTGAAGGTGTCTCGGTCAACTGTGGTAGGCAAGTATCGGTTGACAGGGATGTGTTTATGTCGATCGATGAGGAGCGTAGGTCTTTGCAGATGCTACGTTCCAAGCTGTGAGGATCTTTTGAGTACAAAAGGTTTTTGTCTTTGTTGCTTCTAGTACTGCTGGGCATGTACCTGAAAAAGTCAAGAAAAAATTATTGGTGTGAGAAGATAATTTAAACAATAAAAGAAAAATAAACTAGACCTAATCAGATTAAATCTAATGTTATCAAAGTTCCCCGGCAACGGCGCCTAATTTGATATCACTCAAATGTTTAACCCTAAGTGAATTACTCTCTCAAATAAGAGGTTCAATTGTAGTACTTAGGGATCGAATCCACAGGGAACTAAGGAATACAATAGATATAATCTAAATGATTATGCTATGTTGAAAAGGTTTAAAATAGTAAAGTTGCAGTTTATAACCAATGGTAAGTTGCTTAAGAGAATGGATTTTAGGTTTGAAACAATAAAAGAAAATAGTTAGATTCAAGGTTTTTATTCAGATAATCAGGATTATAATGCTATAGATGTTTTAATGAATTGCTTGCAAGATATATGAGAACTTTGATTCTTAGATAAATCTAATAGCAGTTGCTAAATAGACACATCCATTGATCTTATTGCCAGCAATATCGACCGATGTTTTGACAGCGATATCGGACAATATGGGTTGCTGTCGATCGATTACTCTATAGGAGTATGTTGACGATATAGCATAAGGTCGAATCAAATCTGTGTTCACCAAGATCATAGACCGGCTCTCGCACAACCCTAGAGGATCTAAGCTTAGGCCAAATGATTTCAGGACAATGATAAACAAGTTAAATCACATCCATGATCATACTCTAGGTAGCTACACTAGAGTAAGCATTAGGGTTCATTTGGATAGTGAATATCAACAATTCAACATTTCATAGTTGGGGCTAATCCCTCATAACTATTTGAACCCTAAATCTAACAAAGAGATCTACTCAGACATAACTGAGAGATTCATGACAACTAGGTAATAATAGAAACTCATAGATAGAGGATTGAACTTTTGGTTCTTGGAACAACAAATCTCTTTGTGTATTTCGTCTAGATCTAGAATTCTATAACCTTTTAGAAATTAAGATAAAAAGAAATACTTTATAGAATAAAACAAAGTAACTAGAAAAGTGTGCAAAGCTTTTCAGGTAGAAAAGGTATCAAATGTATTAGAAACAATAAAAGCATGTAAAAGCACACCTTGCCAAACACAAAGGCAAAAACTATAAATAAGAGTTCCATTAGGTTAAATAACTCGTCAAGGGCATTTTTGTAATATTGGGAAGACTTGGGATTCAAGTCGGCCAAGTTGAACTGGTTCTCCACGCATCATATCGATCGATGGTACATGGTGTACATCGATCGATGGAGTATCTCGACTTCATCTTCAATAGAAGCGTCATCGATCGATTACAAAGGGTGTGTATCGATCGATATGTTTCCTCATTATCTGATCTTCATAGTCATCTTGGCAAACTCTCCTTGAAGCTCCAAAAGAGCACCTAAATCATCATTTTACTCCAAAGTGCTCCTGAACCTGAAAACATACCTAATAGACTCCAAAACATATATAAAACTCATAAAAACATATCAAAACTATGGCTAAAAGCGGGTCAAAATCATGGTCTATCAAGTGTAATGCGGCTTGAGAGTTAGATAGATCCGTAATCCCCCTCATAGCGCCAAACTGTGAGAACTAAAATTCACAACGTCGATTTTCGTAAATTAAGGAACTTAGGGGAAATTCTAATTTCCCAGAGGTCCTGGATATCTGCTAAACCACACGCCATGCAATCAGAATACGAGAAAGACAGTAAATATAATATGAGAATCGAAAAGAGAGCAAAGAACTCTGAAAAATTCCGTCCCCTTTCTGTCCTCAACCTTGTGCTTATATACTACTCTCCTAGGCGGTTTAGCCTTTCCTTTTCCGTCTTGATTCGTGTTTTTCGGAAATCTTCCATTTCTCTCGATTCTCCATTTTTATCTTGGAAAAAATTCAATTTTTCTCCGAACTTGACATTTTTCTTCTTCAAGCGCATAAATGGATAAACCATCATTGTATCTACAGGCTGGACTTCATCTAAAGTCGCGTATGGGCTTTTACCACGTTTTAGGACCTTTCGGACCATTTTGCGCCTTTTCCGTTTTACGACTTTACACGTGATCGTTCTGTGATACGATGGCATTTTATTGAAACATCTCGAGTTAATCGTATAGTTTGGCGATCTCTGGTGTTTTATCTAACCATTTCCGTTTTATACGATTTACTCGAGTTTTTTACGAGAAAACAAGTCTTTTACGGTTTTTATCGTAAAACTCTAATGATAAGACGGATCGAGACGAAACGAGAGATGCTTCGATCATGGTTCAGAGTACGATCGGGTCAAGGGACGTATGCCTTGTGTCCGAGCAATGTGGAAGGTAAGGCTCGGAATGGTCAGCTTGCTGGTTCGGCGATCTGAACGGGACGGTTAAGCTCGCCAGCCAGCCAGCTGGTTTGGGACGGCCAGCTCACCGTCTGGCGAGCTGAATGGCGAGCTGGTTTGGGACGGCCAACCCGCCGTCTGGCAAGCTGAACGGCATGGTTTAACTCCCCACCCGGCGAGCTGGACGGTCCTGGACAGCTTTGCCGTTTTGGGAGAGTTGGACGTTACAGCCATTTTTTGCTAATTTGGCCAATCGGACAATCGTGGATTGCTTTAATCGATTTTCCGATGATTTCTAATATGACGATTGTTAAGTTTATGGAATTCCTTTGTTCGGAAAATCCTTATAATTTTTCTCAACGGTTTTTCGTATTTTTATAAACCTATTCTTAACTTTGTGAAAAGTTTTGGTCGTTGATTCCGTTGTAACCGATTTTGACCCCAACATTTGTATGTGTAATAACTGAAGATGAAATAGAAGAAAAACGTTAGCGTATTGGTTGTCGGTCCAGTTGAAACGAAGGTTCAGTTGGAGAGGTTACATTTCGATTGGTAAAAATAAAAGAAAAAAGGCCCAGTCGAAGGCCCAACCTATATGACATGCGCCTGGTTTGGTTTTATTGACGAAAGAAATGGAAATGAAAGTAATTGATTTACGATGGTATATAATTAAAAGACATAAAAATTAGTAGTACTCAGCTGCAATTATTGTAGAAAAATCTGGCGTATGTACAAACTGTACTTCAGTTTTAATAGTTTAGTAGATTTTATGAGTAAATAGCTGAGATACCTTTAATGAGGGAAAAAGTGATCTAGCATACTCTTACGAAATCTGGAGTACTCATATCTATTCTGATACTCTTCATCTCGATGGGCAAAGTCGAAAGTGCCCCCCTTTACTTGACCAATCAAAACGCTCCTCTGCTTGACCAATCAAAAAAAGCACGGTTTTTCTCTCTCCTAACTACTTCTTCTCTGAATTTCTTCTTCTCTTCCGGTTTGGCTTGTCGAAGTAAGCTCTGCTGTAGTCACTCCTCAATTTCGTTCGAACCTTCATTTATAAAGGCTGCGGCTCGCTTGGATGCTGAATCAATGAATCCCCAACTCAGGTGAAATAAAACTTCAGGTAAAGCATTATCTTGGTCTGTAATTCATCTTATAACCAGTCAAGTCGAATGAAAATGCTGCTTGTTACGTTGGGATACAGTAGATATCAAATATTTGGGTTGTCGATTAGGGGAGAACGGGAAAGATTTGGGAGTAGGATGGTGTGTTTGTTATGGAATTGGATTCATAACCAGAAATGTCGGGAATCAAAGCTGAATTCCGGAATGAATAGGGTGAAACTGGTAGACTATAAAAGTGTAATTAGGTGATTAGGTGGAACTGGTATACTATAAAAGTGTTGAAACTTTACTCTTGACAAAAATGTGTAAAAGGGTATAACTTAGTATTACTTCAATAGAAAAACTGTATAACTAAGATTAACTTTAATTCTATAATTTTTATTTGGTACAACAGATAATGGGTTATTCTTCTACAAACACACACTTTGACTATGATGGACATTATCCAAAATCTGGTGATGATTATGAATGGATTCCAAGCGATGGTCGTTTGTATGGTATATCCTTTAAGACATCATCATTGGATGAGATCACTCATTCGTTTTTGAAGGAGAGGATATGCAAGAAGAAGAGCATAGATCCATTTTTAAAGAGGCTGAATCTGAGTTACATTCCACTGGTAGTAGAACCTAAGAGGCAATCATATATTTTGGATGATGAAGATGTGTTTGTGTATCTAACATCAGGGGATAAAGAGGGAAGAAGAAGTATTTTGCATGTAGAGGTCATCGAAGGAATGGAAATAGTTCCAGTAATGGAGCAACAATCAGTAGTTGAGAAAGAAAGCTCATATGGTGGGAACTATAGTGAGCTTGCGAGTAGATTACCCGAAGTTGAAGAAGCAGAACTATATCTACCAGAGGCTGAAGGGGTGGAGAATTTTGTTACTAGAGAAGCAGAGGAAAAGGAAGGGGGCATTGATGTTATTAATGGAGAAGCCGATGAAAGAGGCATTAATGTTGTTACTGGAGAAGCCGGTGAAGGGGGCATTGGTATGGACAACATCGTTGACAATGAGGGCGACGTGGATAACTCCATGGGTGTTCGTCCTGTTTGGGACTATGTTGAGCTCCCACGTGTTGCAAAAGAAATTCCAGTGGTTAAAGAGTGGGAAGATGGTTTGGGTATTGAGTTGCTACAAGAATTTCCGAGTAAAGAAGCTGTGAAAGATATGATTGATAGAGCATCACAGCTGAACTGTTTTGGAATTAGTATCTCCAACTCGGACAAGAGTCGATATGTGGTGAAATGTCGGTTAGCAGCTGAAGGTTGTAAATGGGGTGTGAGAGCTACAAAGATAAATAATTCTGAAGTGTTCACGATTGGAACATACATGTGAAGATGCATTCATGCTCTCGCGCAACCTCATGTACTGGAGTCAAAAGGAAAGTTACCCCAAGATTTGTGCATCTATAGTGCACAAGGATTATCCGGGACTATATGAGACACCAACTGCGAAAACCCTGCTCGGTCTGGTGAAAAGGAAATTGAGTGTGGAAGTGTCGTATACGACATGTTTCAGAGGAAAAAATCAAGCTGTTGCGAATTTACATGGTGATCCCGAAAAAGGATACAAAATATTGCCTTCTTATTTGTATATGTTAGAGAAGGTGAACCCGGATACAAAAACAAGTTTGTTACTGGATGAACACGAGCAGTTCAAATACCTATTTTTGCGTTGGGAGCCTCCATTGAAGGGTTTGAATTCATGAGAAAAGCCATCACTGTAGATGCAACTTTCCTGAAGACTGTTGAAGGTGGTTGTTTAGTTATTACCACGGCTCGGGATCCAAACTTTCACCATTATCCAATTTCTTTTGGTGTCATTGATGGGGAGAAAAAAGAAAGCTGGAATTGGTTTTTCACGACGCTGAAAACTGTTATTCCAGATTCGACGTTTTTCAGACAGAAATGCAAGTCTGATAAACGCTGTTTCTGAAGTGTATCCGCTGTCTAAACATGGGTATTGTATCTGACATCTATCGCACAATGTGAAAGGTCATGTCAGACATGGGAGGGACAAAGTTGCGAAACAATTCAGAAAAATTGCATGTCTTTATTCAGAGAATGAGTTTGAAATGCAGTTGCATGATTTTAGGGAGAGGTATCCAGCGTGTCGTAAATATATTGATGATACTGCCGATGTCAAAAATTGGACGAAGTGTCAATTCCCCGGTGCAAGGTACAGCATAGACACCTCTAATTGTGCAGAGTCTTTGAATGCGCTATTTAAAAAGGCGTGAAGCATGTCTTTATACAGACCTAATGGCTGAGTGGTTCAACATACATAGGAAGGATGCAGCAACCGGACTGGCATCTCAAAAATTGGTTCCTTTAGTGGAGAACAAAATCCATGACAGAACACCGAAAGGTTCAAGACTTGACGTGATTCTGCTGAACACTTTTCAGCTTGAATACCGTGTTATTGGATGGAAAGACTTATTTGGTGGATTTGCACAAGAAAACGTGCAGTTGCAGGAAGTTTGATATAGATAAATACCCGTGTAGACATGCAATAGGCGCTATCATTAAGTGTTTGAAGCATGATAGACCAATACAGGTGAGTAACATGTATGATTTCGTCTCGGATTATTACTTCATTAGAGTGTGGGCTTTGGTGTATCGAAGGTCTGTATATCAAGTCCCTCATATGTCTTATTGGATGGTTCCAAAGGAAGTCGCGGATAAGTGTCCCTTACCTCCAGAGTACGTGAAAAAAAGGAAGACATCGGGAAAACAGGTTTCCATCGGCAGGAGAAAGACGGTCACATCCCCGTTGTAATAAGTATAACCCGGATATTGGCTTGGCAAGCTATTTCAGCTGCTCGCAGGGAACTCAAGGAACAAAAGGATCACGGGGAACACAAGGCACTCAAGGATCAAGAGAAATACAAGGCACTCAAGGCACTCAAGGATCACGAGAAACACAAGGCACTCAAGAAACTCAAGGCACTCAAGGCACCCAAGGCACCCAAAGCACCCAAGACAGTGAACACAAGAATTGATTGTGAGTGTAAAACTTGGTGAAAGTAGAGGAAATCTTCAAAAACTTTGTGAAAACATGCGTTATGTGAATGTGAAACTTGGTGAAACCTAATTAAAGTTATTGCGATATATAATTCTAAAACCTGGTGAAACTTGTGTTATTATTGTTGATTTGGAGTAAATACACCTGCGATGACATTACTTAATCATGTTTAAGGAATATGGCGTAACTTATTCAAAATGTTATGAGATCCGTATCACGTGGACTGGAATTTTTTTATTATGTGATTTTCTATCAATTGGGAAGGGAATACATCATTGTTAGATGCTTTTTTTGTATACACTACATTGTGGGATTATAAAAGTTACTTATGTCACGAAAACAGATTGTTTTCTACACTGAAACATCTAAAACGTTCATATAAAACAAAATATAGCTGGTATAACCATAAAATTAATCATTTAAGTACACTAAAACAACCAAAATCGCAAAAAAAAAACAGAAAAGTAAAACTTAAAAGGTTTTTGTATAACTACAAACCAAGTGAAACTTTAAGCACGAAAATCATTTACAAATTTTTCCCGCCCATTTTTTTGATATTTCCTGCCCAGCTTTTTGAATTTTCCCCAAAATCGACATAGACGTGTATGAGTCAAAGTGTATGTATTAAAGCCATTGTTTTTCTGTTTCACCCATTTATTCATTCTCTCTCTAGATTGATTTGGCGAGAACTCAGATCTGTATTTTGTCCCTCTTCTTTCTAGAATTCTCGATTATTCAAAATCATGACTCATCCAGACGAGGAGTATAGGGAGATGAAGGCTTTGAAGAGAGAATTCGACATGCGTGACTTCGTGGCGGATGCTGAGTGTGGGATTCCGACCAGATGCCCTTGTGGAGGTAGAATCATCAACAAGGTGTCTCGGGACCCGAAGTATCCAACCGATTTTGATACTTTACTGGGGAGAAAATACTTCACTTGCAAAAATTTTGAGGTAATTTGTGGATACTTTCGGGTTTTATTTATGTGCAGATTTTCATACTTTTCCGTTTCACGTGTAGAATGATGGCTTCCATTTCCGTCAACCATGGGTCTTCGGAGTCCAGGAAGAGGTCGAAATGTTAAGGAAGCGTGTGGATGGAATGGATAAGGAGATTTCGGAACTGAAGTATAAGCTTACCCGTCCGAATCTTACCACTCCATGAGATTCGGATTATGTTCCTCTTTTACCAAGATCTCATCTTATGTATTTATGGATTCTATGTTATGTTCACCCAAACATCTATCTATTTCAGTTACGTCATGAACTATTCATTATGAACTCGGCATTCAACTCATCCTATGTTATGTTGAAAGTGAAACTTTGAAAGTTTCTCCAAATCTCCCTCTTTTTTGAGAGTTTCGAAGGAAGTTAGGTTTACGAAGTTAGGCTAAGTTGGAAGTGAAACTTTGAAAGTTTCTCCAGTCTCCCTCTTTTTCGAGATTTTTGAAAGAAGTTAGGTTTAAGAACTTAGGCTAAGTTGGAAGTGAAACTTTGAAAGTTTCTCCCAATATCCCTCTTAAAAACACACTGTGGGAGTCGATTTCACCCTACTGTCAAATGAATCGTAAATAAGGAAACTTCGGGAAAAACCCTAAGTTTCCAGAGGAACCGGCTATCTGCGAGAACCGCACAACGAAAATAAGAAAACGATAACTTAGAATTAAAATGAGAATAAACGAAAATAGAGAGCAAAGAGGTTCTTATTCCGAATCTGCGTTGAACTGGTTACAAAAAGAGTAGCCGAAAACGTAAGAACCTA
>CAKOAT010108933.1:3692-74242 GCA_932364175.1 Eruca vesicaria subsp. sativa
CCGTCCTAGTAAAGGACGTGTTTTCTTGTAGTGATAGAGATTTAATTTTATATATTTACTAGAGAAAAACATTATTACTAATATATCTAATCACATTTCAACCAACAGAAAAATAGATTAGAATAAAAAATTAATAAATTTGTATTGAAATCATAAAACGACATCTATTTTAGAACGAAAATTTTGCTTTAGAACGACAACTAGATCGAAATGGAGGGAGTAGTAGTAATTAACTAGAAACATCATTATCAAACAAAACTAGAAACAAATTTGACATTTTAAAACTCCCTTGGAGTGGTTAAACTGACTTTAATATTTAAAAACATATTTGAACATTTTTTTCCAAAGCAAACATTTACAAAATAAGAGCCCGAAAATAAAGGGAGAAAAAAAAAAGACCCAAAGTAGTCCTTGATGAAAAGTCAAATCTATGACGTACTCTTCTCAAGGACGAAAATAACGGTTCTTTCTAATTATAGAATCTAAAACCCGCCGGTTCTTGAGGAAACTGATGATCATAATTACAAGAAGAGCGTTTCTCTTGTTGCGGTTGGACCATCCTCACGCCGCTAACGCTACTCCTAGCCGCCATAATCTCATCAAGCGACAACCTCTTCCTATCAGGACGCTGTCTCGGCGCACTATGCGAACGCACTTTAGCCTTAAACGACTGCGTATTAGCCATATAGCTAGGCGTCATCAAACCAAGATAACTAGGCCTAAAATAAGCGTCTTTGCAAACGCTTTTCACCGGCGAAGGCGGTGCGTAGTAATGATGATTATTCATTGCCGCCAATGAAGAGAATCTTGGTGTGTTTTGAGCCGTGGGAAATTTACATTTCTCTCCACGAAAACTCCATTCGAAATCTTCATCTCCACATTCAGATACAGCAACATTCATTCTCCTCGATCTTGACTTCGTCTTGTAAGTGTCAATCTCAACAATCTTGGGACTGGTCTCATCGTAAGTGTTGTTGTTGATATGTTTCTCCACAGAGATTGACATTCTCTTACTATGGATTTCGCTTCTTGAATCATCAAACCTCTCCTATTATATATCAACAACATAAGTTTAGAGGTTAATTAATGTATTAGAACGGTAGAGATTATTATAAGTGAATGGTTCTTCTTACAATAGAATGTCGAGGAAGAAACATGTTGTTGCGGTTTATGCGTTGAGAACGAACGCTAGTTTGTGCTCTGAGAAGAGCTTGCATGCTATGAAGCGTTTCGGCGGCGCGTTTGCGAACTAAGTACCCTCTCACTAGAGCTTGTAGCTTCACTAGACCTTTCAACGCTCTTAACGCTTTCCTCGCCTAAAATTAAAATTAAAATTAATATTTTAAAAAACTTCATAACAATATAATTTTCATGTAAATAGCAAAAACGTGTACTGTTTCATTAAGGAAGATGTGTAAGGAGCAAGCAATGTACAGACATGCTTTTTCATTACAAATCCAAATCTAGAACAATACTTACGTGGCAAATTCGATCATTCGTGTCCGAAATAGAAGATAAAAAGGTTTGGAGAGGTTTGTGAAATTACCAAATAGCCCTTGAAGACACTTTGTATTTTCACCGCGGCCCACCGCTCCATTGTGGTCCCGGAATATCCTCCTGCTCTTCCGCTACTTGTTAGTCTGACCACCGCGACGGCAGCTTGAGCCGCTGCTACAGCTGCGTCTGCGGCTGCGGCAGTGGCGGCAGCAACCGCAATGGCGTGTTTGTTCTGTTCTTTGTCTGTTTCTGCCATGTAGGTTCTGAGCCACACGGTGTCTGCTTGGAGAACTTTCCGGTGAATGAGGGACCCACCAGTTTCTCCTCCTCCGTCGCCGGAAACTCGGTTCTCTTTCTCTTTGCTCTTTTTCATACCGAAAATACCCTTAAACCATCTTGCAGCTCTTCCCATCTCTTCCTTTCCTTTAGTTTGAGAGTTGAAGAACGGTCAAAGAAGTTTTCTCCACGTTTTATAGAGGGAAAAGGAACATAGAGATGACAAAACACAAATACCAAGACGAACTTTTCGTATGCAAAGTATGGAGAGGAAAACAAAATTTATGGCACTGAAACTGAAGACACAAGTGTGATGTTTAGTGAAAGAAGAAGCGTTGTAAAGAGAGAGAGAGATGAAAATAGATTCTTGAAAATAAATATCAGGTTCACATTTATATATATAAGTATCATTTGAATTTAAACTCCAGCTGAAGACAAATAAGGTTGGTTATACATTAGAAAGAAAAAAAACTATTTCTGTACATATGTTATGGTGAATATTTGTTTTAAAATGCACCTATTATATTGGTAAAGAACTAGCTAACTTCTGGTTTATACGATATAGCTTCAAATATAAGGTAACGTATTTTAATTCAAAACATTAACAAAGATTAAAACTTAAGCGTCAAGTTGAAGGTTCTCAGCAAATAAATCTTTTTGAGAATATCTTACCTTCGAAATTAATTAGTGCTCAGGAAATAATACTCTGAACTGAGCCAAATAAAAAAAAGAAAAGTTTATTTTTTCTCGTTTTGTTATTGCAAAACAAACAGTACTTCATTTGACAATACCTTGAATCCAGCTTCAATGAACTGACAACAGCTGTATAATCATCCTTTCTGAAACGTGAAAAGTAGGAATCATTACTCAGAAATTTGAAATCGAATTACTTATAAAAGAATAAAAAGAGATAAAGCATAAGTGGAAAATAATACGATTTGGCAGTGAAATTGGTTTAAAAAGGATAGGAAGAAAGAAAAATGATACAAGTAATACAAAATAATCTGACACAACCTCGTGAAGATTTGAATTACAAGACAAATGATGTCATGGAGAGACAAAAGATGGAGCGCTCTAATTTTTTTAACTATTAACCATTTTATTTCTTTAAATATACAAAACGAGAAAGAAAAATGGAGAATCAAACACAACGGAACACGGATCTGCAGACAAACAATGAAGACGAACAGAGTAAGTTATGCTTTTTAATTTATTTTTCAAATTAAAACTAAAAAAAAAACATCCTTCAAAGATTCAAAAGTGGTGTCTGCCTTCAACATTTGCCACTGAATAATTAAAAATATTCTTTATGGAGCATTGTGCTTACTCGATTTTAGAGATACCCTTCTTGTAGTTCCCGTCATTAGTTAATTTAATTACCCATTTCCCTTCCTCAACCCATAATCCCCAATTCATATTAAACATAATCCGTTTATATTTTTGGTACTGTATGAAGCATAAACTTAAGGTAATTGCATAGATTATGTAAAAGTCATATGGTCTAGACTATATGATCTAACGATTTGCAGAACGAAAAGATCTATTAATATACTACGTCAGAACCTAGCTATATATAAATATGGTCGTGGTTGACAAACGTTTACAAAGACATTTCCATTATTATGCTAAGGTTTACGATGTGTGGCTTATACGAAAATCAATGTAAATATGGAAACTATAAAACGTAGAAACTTTATGACTTAATGATGAGTTTATGATACTAATCAAAGAAGGTATTAGGTTTGTCTACCTCGAGAAATGAAAGTAACTTTGTGAAACCATGTACCTTTTAACGTTCTTCTTTGTACTTTTTTGGATGTGGTTTATTTGGTTTCGCATATAGATTCTAGGGTCGTTATGAGAGTTCCACGGTATGCGTACGTCCAGTAAAAAATAAATAACTTCAATTAACGTGACAAAAAAAAAAATCAAGAGATGATTTTTCTTTTTTATCCAAAATAGATCGACGTAGATTTGTGACAATGCTATTTTTTTTTGGTTGGATCCAGGTAGGTGATATTAACGAATATTACACGTAAATAAGTCTTAGGATGATAGTCATTGGGTCGAGAATGAGTGAATTTTTTGTTTGTTAAAAAAAGTGAGTAAACGAGTAAAGTTTTTAGTTACATGGTTTAAACATGTTAGTCTCGTCTAATCAAGTATGAGATGAGTATCGATTTGTTAACCAGTATATACAAAAGAGTTATTATTTTCAAACATCGTTTTTTTTGGGTTTAAACATCATCTCTTGTATACGGTATATGTTACTTTTTGAAATATGTAGTATAATGGTTTGTAATTGTGTTGTCCATGTGTCGTTAGAATATAGAAGCAAAAAAATACATTCGAGGTTGCAGCTCCTACTACGTTTACACATTCGCATTAAGCTTTTTGTTCAAAGATTGAAAACACGTTGCACATGTTAGCAGTCGAAAACGCTGCTCGTTCTCAGTCACATGTTAAGGGAAAAATCCCACCAAAAACTATCATTTGGAAAGTCCTAAAGCCTCTAAAAATGAGCAAACATTTCCACATGTTGCCAGACATTTCGCTTACCCATGAAAATATGGGATTTGATGAGATTGGGCATACTTCTAGTTATAACTTAACTAGCGGAGGAAGGCCAATTAAACCAACCCAAAAAGTTCAAAATTTGGAATAGACGAAAGCTAGTGAAAGAGGTAAATGCAGTCGTGGCCGAGGAAACCCTATTCCTTAGTTAATGTCTTTGTATTTCTTGTCTTCTAAGATTGATAGGTTGATTTTTCACTAGAGTTCTTACCTTATACTTGTTGATAGGGCCACTCCCTAAGATTTAGGGAGCATAAGACGATTTCTTAACAATTTTAACTTTTTCTTTTTACGGATTTGGATGTCTGAAATTTTTTTTGGGAATTTATGTATATATAATTTTCTTCAAAAAAATTTGGAGGTTTAAGACCAATGTTTCATCCGGTTTGTCCTAGGACCGACTTTGTTTGTTGCAATTTTTCCAAACTTTTGAGTGGAACTCATACTTTGTATTACTTTCTTTTGTCAAAAATATATATAGAAGCAAAAACACATTTCATTTTAGATTATGACATTTTGTTTAATCTAAAAAGGATTGGAAACAGATAAATTTGTGAAATAACATATGATTTAATTTATCATGTTTTAAGTTATACAACAAAAAATTATGATAATATATCAAAGATATACAAAAACCTCTATAAGAATATATATAATTACTTTTGCCATCTTATGAATAAATAATTATTTTTCATGTGGTGAAATTCAATAACTGCTATCTAAATCATGAAGATGCAAACACATAATATTCAGAATCTTCAATTTGATTTACAGAGTCTGTATATGTTGCTGACAAAAAAAGAACTTAGTGCTATTCACCTTGATTAATAGGACAAATACACCACTGATTTGTTAAGAATGTCACAGTTTTCCTCTTTTATTCATTGAGCATTTTTTTTCTATATTTAAATGAAACTAAATAAATATCTTAAGCATTAATAGAACTGTTATAGGTGAGACAGGAGTGAATCTCCATGCTTAAGACATTAGGTTGTCCAACCACAGCCCAACAAAACGTTGTTTGGGAGATTAGTCCTATCTGATGGGACGGGCGACTTACATTATAAATTTAATTACAAATGTTTGAGTGCGTTTACCATTAGTTTCACTTTCACACATCACATAATGTGTTTTTCTTTTTACTACTATTTGTATTTCTGTATGGTATACAAATATACAATTAATATGTTCATGTTTCTTTCACAGAGATGCGGTTAAAGGAAAAAGAAGCAAGATCCTAACTGGTTCGAGCTTTGAATCAATGAAATTTACTTAATCTTGTCTCAGAGCTTGGTTATATTGCAAGCCAACTCGACGAAAATGCTTCATGTTTATTTATACAAGAAGTCGTTATCAAGTTAAGGTTTTCCTCGATATCTTTAAACAAAACCACACATTTGAATCCGATGATTTACCATCTCCAAATGAAACGCAAGATAAAATTCCATCACTGACAAATCTATTTGAAACTGGATATCTTGCTCCACTACAAACACTCTCACGTATTAGAAGAAATTCTTCTATATATGTGTTTCAGCTCACTAACATTCAACAAAAAATATACACGTTCGAAGCTGAACATGATAAATCAACCCATCTTAACCAACTACTAAATAATAAACAACTACTCAAATACCATTTGTCTGAAACACTGCATAACATATGGGTGGACTTGGATTGGTATGATTAAACATTAATGTTGCAAATTCATATTGAGAAAGAATATTATTGTACATTTAAGAACATAATCGACGTAAGCTTCAAGCTCCATAATTATGCTAATACATACATTACAAGAACCTATATAGATCAACATCCTTGTTAACGTTAAAAAATTATAACTTAAGTTTTTATATATGAATACTTACCTTTTTAATTTCTTCTTTTGCCTGACTTAACCCTGTGTGCCATAGGACCCGTTTATGACATTGGCACTCTTTAAAGTTATCTTCCTCAGGCCATCTCTCAAGAAGCTCTGCGTCTAATGCTTCTTTCTCTTCCTTACCAAATCCAATATACACACTTTGTCTCTTGCTCCGTTCTGAAGTAGATACAACAATAAGAAGACATAACTCTTGTCTCTTTTTCATAAACTTCCCTTTGTTCGCTTAGATTTACAACACTACCCTTCGTTAACCATATTTCTACATTACATATACAGACACATAAAGAAGGAACACAGAGAAAACATATGAAGGGAAAATGGCTTAACCTATAATATGCCAAAATGACGTTTCTAGAAGCACTCGATTGCTCGGAGACTAGTCACTCACATAACATTTTTCATATAACTCAATGATTAGACATATACAATATGAGCACACACAAGCAATCCGATAGGTCCATCACAACTCGAAAGAGTTATCTTTTACTTTCTTTCTCCGTATAAAATTTTGAGTTTATACGTATGTACACATTAGGCTTTAATTTAGGTCAATGTCGAATACTTTATATATTCATGTCTTGGAATGAAGATATATATCTTATTTGTTTCAATTGACTCGTGAGTGTCAAGGATAGCACTCCTATTGTCTTATTGCTTATAGCAATCACAGTGGTGCGTTTCACACATTTTAATAAAGACTTTATACTCCAATGGAACAAAAGATTTTCAAATAGTTAAATCAAGAACTACTGTCTAAAACTTCTTCTTGAAAGACTGATCTCCGTATCTGTGTTCTTTCGTTTTTGGCTTTTTGCTGTTGTATTATATTTGTATTGTCCAAATATATAACATAAAATATATCACCCTTTTAACACAAGACCGTGACATATAACATATATTACAGAACATTATAATTTATCCAATTTTATTCAAATTCTAGGTTTTCTAATTCAGACTGTTTACCATCCAGAGAAATGTTCCACTGAGTTTTTTTTTTCACACACGCTTGCATCATTTCCCTGCGGTTTTTATATACAGGTTTTTAAATAAATTTTTGACATTATAGTACAAAGGTTTAGTTCAGTGGGATACACATCGAAGAAGGATTCAACCCTCAGTTTTATTGTTCTTTAGAAACAAAATAATACATATTCAACAGTTATGGGCGCCTCCACTTGATAATTCTTTATATATTGGAGAATCTTGTCTCCTGGTCACAAACCCCATGATCACTGCCTTAAGTTCCCATTCTTAATACTCATATATTTCCTTTTATTTTAATCATCTAGTATATATCATTCAGAGGATATTTCTCAGAATACGTATGGAGAAGATTATAAACGTATACGGATCAACGTCGAATTTTATAGATCAATCCAGCTAACTGAACTATCCACAGCAAAATTTATAATTTATCAGGATCAATGATGTGTATCGAAACAGTTGTTGCGACTATAGATCGAGAGCTCCTTATCACTACACTACACACACCCACACATATATATATATATATATTAATATATAGATACACATTTTATTTTATTTTTTCATAGTGTAGATAAGGTACTCATGGCTCTAGTGTTACAGATGATATATATCAACGAATCTCTTACCGCTTTTCTTAAATGTGGGCCAAATCTTCCTACTGTTTTCAGAATATATTCGTTAGTGTTCTCTATGTTTAAAGATTATGTCGGAGAAAGTTTCCATTGTATATAAAGAATTTTAGGTGTTACCAATAGGAGAGGCATTAAAGTATATAAACATTACAAAATAATCATTTTCTTATATGCCATCAACCTATTAATAAATTAAATAGATTTCAAACTAAAACCAGTTGATGTTAAGAGCATCAGCATTAGTGAACCCCATGGTTGGGGTTCACAACTGAATTTTTTTTTATTTATTTATTTTTTTTCGTTTGACTTTTTTTTTAAAAAAAAAAATTAAAGTGACCTATAGCGGGCCGCCACATGGCGTGGGGCCCGCGAAATAGTGATGAACCAGGTTCATCCTACTGAACCTTGACGACACAGGTTCACACAAATATGATTATATATTTTTTTTTTTGGGAAGGGGGTGAACCCCATGGGTGAACCCCCAATGTGGCTGCTCTAAGTGGATTAATCTATATATTTTATGTTTTTAATGATTATTTTCAACTACCGATATGAGAGATTTTGTTTTTAATATATGCACATTCAATGATAGTTTTCTAAGCATCAATTTCAGAATATTCGGATAAAGATTAAGGGCGAATTTTAGATCGAGTTATGTGGATGAGGTTGGATTGCATGGACCAAACTCTAATATTATGTTAAATTAAATGATTTTTTAATATAAAATCAATTTGTGATAAATAGATTGGTTTATCTATCTTATATATTATTAAGGATTTTTTTCAACTATCGATATGAAAGATTACATATTTAGTGGTTCAAGTTTCCCCATATAGATTTTAAATTTTGAATTTGAAGAGACCATTCATTGCATTATAAATTCAAATAATTTTTAATTAAATTTTAAAAGATTTTGTTTAACAACTTTAAATGTGTGTGGAGTGGAGAGTAGGGGTGGACACAAACCAAGTACTTGCCAGTTTTGGTTTATTTGGTATTTGGCTTGGCTTGTTCAAGTAATGAAATTTTATACTTGTACTTGGTTTATTAAAAACGAGTACTTGCACTTTCAAATACTTGTTTACTACTTGTTACTTTTAAACTAATTTATAAATTATTATTATATAATTATTTAATAATAGTTTATTAGTTTTAGTTACTTGAACCTTATATATGAATTTTTTTAAAAAAATAGTTAGTTATAATTCTAATCTAAACAATTTTAATAAAGAATATTTATTTAGTTTTTATATGTTTTAAATCGATATATGATAAATGTAAAATAAAAAACTCTAAAATATTTCTATAATATATCATTTCTAATTCATTTATCGTATAAACATGTAATTTGATTAGAATTTAGAGATTTTTTGTTTAAAAATAAAAAGACTAATAAGTCAAGTAATAAGTCATGAGTAACAAGTCAATAACGCCAAATAGTTGTTTTCATTTTAGTACTTAATATTTGTCTTATACTTGCAAGTAATTGAAATAAACGACTTGATATTCTAATTCACGAAAACGAGTACTTGACTTTAAGAGCCAAGTACGAATCAAGTAGCGAGTATAAGCCGAGTAGCAAGTAATTGTGTCCACCCCTAGTGAAGAGTGTGTCTACCCAGCATGGACATATAAGAGAATTGAAACGGCACACAATTTGACAAACAAACTTCCAAACGTTACTCAAATATACGTGCCGATTATGGGGTATCTACAGTCGACATTCGCACAAAAGATAAATTCAGTTATCAGTGATGTAACAAAACCGGTACTACTGATAACCAGATTATTTTGTTATTGTTGCCACTCCTTTTACTGTTTATTTTCCACACTTCATTTTCTTAACGTTTCGAAAGTACTTCCTGCGTTCCTTTCTTTGCTTTACGCCCTAAGCATTTTGGTGATAAGAATATTTTTTCAGCTACATATATAATTTCTTTCTTTTATCAGCTATATCTATACTATTAAAGCTTAAGTACAAAAAATTAGTGTTTGGAAACATGAATAGGTATTTAAAATTATAATGATTGGAAACAAAGATAGCCTACAAATCTAATGGACTTATTTATTAAACTAAAGATTACTGTGGCCCAAAATATCATTATTATTGTTTTTGAGTTTCTATCATTGATAGTACTTTATTTCTGAAAATTATTTATACATATATGTATTCATGTTTTAAATGTATTTAAAATAAATCAAGAATAATATATATTTATTTATATAATTTATATTGACTATTGTTATAAATTTTTAACAGTGATATACTAGCCCTTCAATTCTTCATGAAAAAATTAACTTAAAATTTTGAATAAATTGTTTAATGTATATAACTTTGCACCAAATTTAGCAAAAAAAATTTTTATAAACTATTAATAAAATGTTTACGGGTCATAATATTTTACGATGTCCCTGTTACACAATACAGTGATGAAATACAATATTTAAATAATGTACTATTACTTAGTCAAATTGGAACCATTAAAATGTAATTTTTGAAATGTTTATATATACCATAAAAACAAATACCCGCCCAGTCGGGCGGATTATAATCTAGTAACATGTTATATGTGGTAAAAATTCAGTTTCTTCGCTTCGCTTTGTAGCATCACAATCACGGACATTATTAAATGACCAATCCCTTTATTTGAAAACAGAGTAATAAGTCCATATATAGATGCTTTGAGTTAGGCATGTCTCAACGAAAATGACTATTCTAATTCAATGTTTCTGTAGTATTTATTTCATGACTCATTCAGTATTTCCCCCCCAAAATCCCCCAACCACATATTCTAACTCGTCCACGAAAATGACTACTCCAATCGGGGTCATCTCGTTGCCCTTAATTTTTACTTTAATTTAAAAAATAAAAAATATATATAATATATCATTGTTTAGTAAAAAACATTTCACGCCTTGGATTCATACGCTCTTCGAATCAAAGACTAAAGTACGTAATGAATTTTCATCCTCTAAGAAACACAACTATAGTATAGTTTTTAGTGGTTTCCAATGGTTACATGCAGCTGCATATGGTTAAACAGCATGCCACGACGAGATATTTGAATACCTTTATTTGTTAATAAGGTTACTAAGAAGTTTTCCTACTGCTTTGTTATAAGCAACTCGGTGGTGCTCGGAGTTTTTTTTTTATCGTAATAGACGTTGTACTTAATTGTAGATGATTCTACGTCGGACAGATTTTTAGATAACGTTACGTATAGTTATCACGAAAACAATGTGCTAGACTAAACAAGTTCCCTTTGTTGTGAATTATGATGTTTAAGTCGGTCCAGCGAGACACGGTCGAATGGGTGATAGATAATGCAAAATATGTAACATGCAATGTATAACAAAAGAGATGGTAGCCACCAAAATTGTGGACTGATCATTCTGAAAAGTCTTTTGGGTTTTCAACTGTTCCTTATGTACACACTCAGATTCAAAAAAATAAAAGAACAATAATGATATTTCATTCTCAGCTTTTTACATGATTTAAAGGTAGAGCTTAAGCTGGAACGAAAGTTAAAAAGAGCTTTTACAGAGAACAAACTTTTATTCGTTTTTTCATAAGGATTTACTTAGACATGATATGATTATTATGTTCTAAGTATCTTCATAAAGGCATTTTGTAAATTAAATGCTTTTACACACAAACAGCTTCAGTAATCTCATAGTTGAGTGTCTTAAAGACTTAAAGAGATGGGAAGATTACATCAAAGATCAGATCAAATGTCTCTCTGGACAAAACCAATGATTCTCTTACATATAACAAAAACCTAATGTACAAATTAAAAACTGTGAGACCCTTCGACACAGACAGAAGTGTCTGAAAGCCACTTCAGTTCCTCATTTTATCCTGCTTACTGCATCCATCTGCAAATACAGAGGAAAAATATTATAGTTATTGACTCTATAAAACATGTTAACATAAAACTAACACATATGAACATGGAACCTTACATCTCAAGGCAGATGAAATCTCAGAGCTTTTAATCACACGCAGTCTCTTCACAGATGAAACGAACATTCTAGGTTTAAAGCACATATATAAAGATTAGTTAGTATCCATTCTTTCCATACACGATAATTCATTTGTCAAAAAAAAAAAAACTAACAAAAAGTGATAATATATACTTTTTGTTTTTATATGATTTAAGAATATGATTCTACAAAACACTGAATCAGATTCAGAAAAAGAAAAGGTAGAAAAGATTCTTACTGCCAAGGAACATCCCCAACAAGCATCTTGTCTCCTTCATTGTCTTCATATGTTAAAGTAAATTCTCCTTTACCATCCAATAAACCAATGATCGGTTTCTCTTCTCCTTCACCACCAGAGGCATCTCTTTGAGCTAAAACAAAACACACTCAATAAGACAAGAATCATTCTTTAAGAAAAATAAAATAAAATAGATTTGAGACTGAGTTTTAACCTGCGAGTAGACCTCTGAAGAGTTTGTCAACGGCAAAAGAGAGCTGTTCGTAGCTACTGTAAGCATTGAGATCGATTTTTCTACCTATTGGAACACTATCCATGTTGATCTTTACAAACATTCCTTCCCTCTTAGGTTCTAGTTGCTTCTCTCCATCACCACTCTTGTTGATTTGATCGTTTCCGGGCTTTGAAAAGCTTGAGCTCGCTAGATTCTTTCTGAACGAACGAACCGGAGGCCATCCCACCACTGGACCAGGTGCAGTTCTTTATACCATGCAGTAAAAATAAATATGTTAACACAAGTCGAAAAAAAAACAGAGTAAAACAGAGTAAATCAGGCAGTAAATATTGGGAATTTAACATGTGAGGGTAAAAAAAGAAAGAAAGAAAATAAAAACAGAGAATTCAGGTGATGGGTCCCTAATGTCTAGAGAATATGCTCTGTCAAAGTAAGAAAAGTTTAACAGTGTAGGAAAAAAAGGAGATACCTTTTCTGAGAGATGTGAGGTGGAGCATAAGTGGTTTTGTTGGAAGGAGAGAAATGGTTTGTACTAAAATTGAAGATAGGTTTGTCTTCTACTTCCTTCTTGATGTTGTTTCTTGTCTCTATGTTCTTCTTTTTCATTGCATAGACTTCCTCATCACCACCGGGTGGTGCAAGCCTTAGCTCAAGTTTCTTTTCTTGATATGTGTTGTTCTTCTCTTCTTCATGGTACCATTTTCTTTCTTGAGGAATCAAGTCAAGGAGTTTATGACAACCTTCCATTGATTATGTTGTTGTTACAAGGCAAGAAGAGTTCTTATCTTGCTTATGAAAAGTAATAAAACTTTGCTTACAAGAGGAGACGTATGACAAAGATAAACCAAACCCTAAGAGAACTTTCAAAGGAAAAATACCTGAGAAACCCCAAAGAAAGAAAAACTGAGAACGAGAGAGAGATGTAATGAAGATATGGTAAGACAAGTGGTGGTTTTATACAAATCAAAGCTTGTTTTTTTTCTTCTTTGGCTCCTTTTCTCTCTCGTGCACGCTTTGGTGGGGTTTCTCTCTCTCTCTCTCAAGGTTCTGAAAGGGATCAATAAGAGAGAAAAGAAAAATAAGAATATAGAAAAAAGAGAAGTTGGATTTGTATGAAGAAGAGCCGATTAGTATAGAAAAAACTCAGAAAAAAGGAAAAGCAGAGAGTGACTCCACTTTTACTCGTAATCCTCAAAAGTGTAAAAAAAAAAAATTACATAATTCTAAAAAGAGAAAACTGTAACTTTTCTTGACATGAAAAAACAGTAAGAAAAGGGATCTAGGTTTTAGGAGATTTTAGGAGTAAAGCACACGCAATCTCATATTTTTTTCTGCCTCAAATATCGCTCATTAAAAATTAATTAAATGCGTAAATCCAGTAAACAACTTGACTAGAAAAATAAGAACAAGTAAAATAAATAATTTTTAAAAGAACGATTCAAATATGATAACAATAAGGAACTAGGGAAGATCCCATAATGTATGGTCTGTTAAAGATCACTCTCTTATCCACTGTACACAAGACTCATATCCCCATGCTTTTAAACACATTTCTTTATTGGTTTTCATAGTAATATAAATATTTAAAATAGTATAAAACTATCTACGAATATACATAAATTTTGTTTTTATGTTCATCTAATAATGAATGAACCGCATGGGAAGATCAACTGAAAGAATCCAAGAAATGGGTATACATACGAATCTGCATGTCGTCTCGATGAAGTATATAGGTGATTGTTTTATTGAAACTTGGCACACAATAAGAAAAAAAATGTCAATTTGTTAGGTGGCTAATCAATAGTTTGTCAAAAAGATAAAACAATGCGTACGTGTGGATTGCGATTGCAAACAAGTAAATAGTCAACTGTTTGTTTCCTAATCCTTGTAAATTTTCTCAAATACATCTTAATTAAAAGAATTAACATATTTTTTTTCATCAGATCTTATTTATACTATTTTGTCTTACTGACGGAGAAACGGAATGTGCATGTCTCTCCCACGTGTGAGTGGAGAGTTCCGGTCAAGTAAGGAAAGGGTATTTCGGTAAAAGATAGACGAAGTGTGTCGCTAGTCATATCTTGTCTCCGTTTTACCCAACTCCGTGACTTTCTTCCCTCACTGTCTGACAAACCTTAACCACGGTTAACCTCCTCCGGTTTTAAACTAACCGCACTTCCTTATCTCACCGTCAATACTGCAAAGTGGAACAGCAAAAGATTAAAGATCGTACAGTTAAATTTTAAAGAACAATTACTAGATCTGCGCAGACAAAGTAGACGGTGGACAGATGTTGGACTTGCACAAGATGTTAAGATCGTACGATAAGGTTTAAATTTCGGCCTTTAATCACAACCGTGCAAGTGAATATAGACGAGATAAGGCGACAGCTGAGATTTAAAAATTACAAAGCTAAAGCTTATTTATATTTCTACAAAGCATCCAATTAAAAAGCAGCCGACTCAGGAGAAAGGGAACAAAAACAACTCGTGAAATGAATGTCTTATCAGGAAAAAGATAGTGAAGAGAATAGTGGCACCAATAATGTTCTTCCCAAATTTTCACCAAGAAAATACAATCTTACACTTTAAAAACATAATTTAATATTGTCTAAATGAATGAATTATTGTATCCACTAACTATTAGTTTGCAGAGTTTTTTTTCCTTTTAGGGTTTTATTCAGTTGGTCACTTTGTGTCAGTGGATATTAGTCTCTCATCGTATGCAATATACAAATAAAATAAATTTTGGTAAAAATATCATAAACGAAATTCTAGTTTCAAAAACTATACACAAGTTTTAATAAAGCCCTCAGTCCAAAATAATGCGTGTTGTAATTTATCTAGGTAATGTTATCTACGAAATTCTAGTTTCAAAAACTATACACAAACTTTAGGGTTTTATTCAGTTGGTCACTTCGTGTCAGAGGATCATTGATGTTTACTTATGTTTTTTGCGGTTGTTAGTTTTTAGTGGATTCTTCTAATAATACCAAATAATGATGAAATGAAAAGAATGTAGCAAAAGTTTAAAGTGAAAATATTGAATATATAATATGTTAAATGTTATTTATATGCGAAGTAAGGTTATAGGAATAATTAAACTATAATATAGTTTCTAGTGTGTAAAATAGATGTCTATCTTGTTTTTTATTCTTTTATGCTGTAAATAGTTTTTATATCGGAGGTCAAAACTTGATATATTATTTATTTATAGTATTTATATTTGTAACAAATGAGTTATCAGTTTGAAAATAAATTTAATTTAAACTAATATTTGTTGTTTGGGTTTCATTAGATAGGTTTGTATATGTTTTTTTTGTAAATTTGGATTTTGTTCATGAATAATGTGCATTTTTATTTACGGCGTCATCGACTGTGGGAATCCATTCGTTGAAGTCTGATAAAAATGAAATTATAGTAACTATTAAAAATGTAAGAGAAATTACATATTCATTTTATAAATAACGAGAAATACTTAAATTTTGTTGTTTTTTATTATTTCACATACATTACTTTTTGTTAGTGCATGATAGTGCCGCGTGGGACTCATTTTGTTTTCGGTTTTTTGGACTATTCGTTTTTGATCTATTTTAATTGTTTTTGGGTTTGAGTTCGTTAAACTTTAGGATTTTTCCCACTATTTTGGACTTTAAACAATAAACCCAGAGGAAAAAAACATAAAAACATTAAAACCAAAAAGCTCATATGATAATAATTCAAACGAAAAAAACTAAAATACATAACAGCTATGTGGTTTGAACCCACACGCTTGCAAACTTAATTAGATGTCTTATACCACTCGGTTAAAATGTATTCATTGTTTATAGTCATTTTAGAAAAACTATAGGCTTTTAAAAATTAAACGCGCCGGACTCACAAAATGCTAACGTGGATACCTTAAGAAACCTTGAAGGTGTACTATTATATATAAGATTCATTATCTAGTTAATGTTTTTTTGAACTTAAATTATCTAGTTAATCTATTAATAATAACAATCTTGATTAATTTTAAAAAATGTGAATCTTCATAAAGTTGAAAGGTTGTATTTTTACTTTTAATTGTGTAAGTTTAGTTCGAAACAATGTATTTGTTCAAAATTAGTTATTTGAAAAAATGTGTTTATTTTTAATATTTTTAATATTTCAATTTTTGAAATAATGTGTCTATTGAAAAATTAGTTAATTTGAAAGAAAGTGTCTATTCAAAATATATATATAAAAAGATGCCTATTCAAAAATATATATTTTTAAAAAATATATATATTATTAGAAGGTTGTGACTATTCATTACACAACCGATCATAATTTGAAAAGTTCTAACTTCTGAACGAATTTTTTAAGTATCTATATATGTCTACAATTTTTGAAACTAAAATTTTTACTAATCTAAAAAAATGGTGAAGAATAAAGATTCTATAAAGTTATCTAAATTTGATCTACTGTTGATTTTATTAGTATTTATTATTCAATCTGATGGCCATTTTTTTCTTTAAAAAATCTGACGTCAGTCAATTGTTTCAACTTTCGACAAATGCTCATCTTCTCTAATCAACGCACATTTTCACGGTGACTTCTTTTGATAACGGAACGACACATCTCTTAGAAAAAAAATAATATAATAGACACATATGAAAAGACCCAATCTGAGATAATAGACTAAGTCACACATTGAAAAATTAGACAAAAAGAGTCTAATATATAAAGAGATGTCCAACTCTAATAGTACGAGGTCTTTTGGGATGGAAACCAAAAGTAAATCTATGCGGGCTTGTCTATTAGGTCCAAAGTGGATAATATCGTACTAATATGAAAATATAGAATTGGACATGGACTTTCACAATTCCAACAATTGGTATCAGAGCGGTTGACAAGAAATATGCAAAAAAGATCAAAATACCCTTCGAAAGATGAGTGGGTATCCTATGAGTTAGGAATATGAGGTCTGTGGCAGAAATCAAGTCAGAAGATCCTGAAAATCAGTTGTGGGACACGAGATAAATGTGATCCTTAGTTTGAGGGGGAAAATCTGAGATAATAAACTAAGTCTCGCATTGGAGAATTAGACAAGGAGAGTCTAATATATAAAGAGATGTTCAACTCTAATAGTATGAGGTCTTTTGGGATGAAAACCAAAAGTAAATCCATGCGGACTTGTCTATTAGGCCCAAAGTTAACAATATCGTACTAATATGAAAATATAGAGTTAGACATGGATTTTCACAATTCCAACACCCAATACATGTGAAAAGTCGTATCTTTTCATTATAAGAACTGAAGTTAGTTTAAAAGGTTGTCAAATTATGAAATGATGTGCGTATTTATAATTTGTGTCTTTTCATAATAATGTCAAATGTTAGTGTTTCCATTCTATTAATTTTTAAATGTAGTAATTTTAAGAGTTATGCCTTTTCTTAAAAAATAAATGCAATTTTTGTCACAAAACTAAAACATTCAATTTTCATGTAGAAAACTTAAGAGATTCAATTTTTATATTAATACACTGACTTTTAGATATAAAAAATTATAAATATTTACATACATATTAATAAATAAATATGAGCAAATTAAAAGTGAAAGACACATCTTTTATCTCAAATACTAATAAATATATTTCTCATGTAAAAAAAACTTAAGATATAAAACTTTTCATGTAAAAAACTTAAGAGATTCAAATTTTCTTATTAGTACACTGGATTTTAGATATATAACAACTGAAAATATTTGTGAAGTTTTACCTAATGAATGCAACTTTTCATGTAAAAAAATTAAGAGATGCAATTTTTTATATTCACACTGACTAAATATTTATGTAAAATATTGATAAATGAATATGAGCAAAGTGAAATTGAAAAGACACATCTGTTCATTTTTATCGAGATTCTTATTATAACCGAGCAGAGACAGACTTCAAAATTCAAATAGTAATAGTTAGAGAGTCAACAAAAAAATGATTTATATTAAAATATTATAAAATACAGTATAAATATATATTTGAAAAGACATAAATAAAAGATGCAATTTTTAATCTCAAAAAGATAAAAGCACATTAGACTGACTCAGATATAATAAATTGCAGTTATTTATATGAATTATTAATAAATAGATATAAGAAAAGTAGTTAGAGAGCCAATAAAAATGTGATTTGTATTAAAAAAATTTATAAACACAGAATACATAAAGATTTGAAAATACATCAGCAATATATGCAATTTCTTATCTTAAAAATTGATAAATGAAACTTTTCATGACAAAAACTTTAGAGATTGCATGAAGTTAAAAGTTGTCAAAATGTCTAAATATATATTTTTCATCCTAAGAATTGTATTGGTTAAAACATTTTTCTTTATACATGAGTTTGATATATGTAATATTTATTTAAGTCAATCACTTAAATGAGAGATATATAGTTGTTAGAGATTTAAGTGAAATTTTGCAATTGTTTAAGTGAATCATTGCAACTTTAGTGTAACAGTTGCACCCGATAAAATTAAATATTGCAATTGTTGGTGAATATTTTTTTTGTGAAAACCCAATGCCATCTTTAGTGATGAATCATTGCATCTGTTGCTGACAATGTTTGGTTATCAACCATTGCAGTTTTTAGTAATCTATATAAAACGTTGTGGATATTGACAAACACGCAATAATCACAAATAGACTAAAAAAGGGAGAGATTACAGTTAAACGATTTTAAAATATTTCGGATGAAAAAAAATATAAACATGGAGAGTTCTATTTTTTGTATCTTAACTTAAATTTGGAAATTTTGGTTGAGAAACCAATATAATTCTAGATTATTTATATCTCAATACCATTTTATCATAAATACTATTTAAAAATCCAATAAAGTCATCTAATGGTTTTTTATAATGTAAATCTACAATTTTATAAATTTAGATGATTTTATATAATTAAGTTAATTTAATAAGTGTTCGTGTTTTACCAAAATTCTTTCAAAAATTTAAGATAATATTATAAATAAAAAAAGATCATATCAACATAAGTCAACATATATTTATTACGATATCCAGTGAGAAATTATTTTACAAAATAAGTTTCCTTTTCCTAGTTTTCTTAATAATATTCATTGTCAATATTAATTTTTCGGGTCGACGATCTTTTTCCCCACGAGAAGTATCGTATAGCACCAAATGTCCACAGAACTATGACCCCGTTCTATTTACCCTTGTGAATAAATTTTTCAACCTATTTCCCCACCAAATTAAAGTTATATCGATATTTCCCCACAATTATAAAGATTGAAATCTAAAAACCCACAAAATCGATTTTTATTGGTTTACTGTTTATAAACAAACCGTAGATCATGTTAAGCCAATGACAAATCGGATTAAGATTCAATTAGTCGGATATTTTTAAGTTCAAATGTTGGATTGAGTTACTGTTCTGATCTAGATCAGGGTTTGGTCGGGTTTTTAATTTTGTCTTGGTTTAGTTTTGCTTGGTTTTATTATATGAGAATTGACATTTAAAATTTAGTTTTCAAAAATCATAACTAAACCAAATAGGTTGCAAATTTTATTCTCGGGAGTAAATAGAACGGGGTCATAGTTCTGTAGACATTTGGTGCTATATGATACTTCTTGTGGAGAAATAGATTGTCGATCCTATTTTTTCATGAGTACAGCCCAATACTTATAATCGCGATCAAACTTCAAAAATGCTTAGTAATTGAGTAGATTATCTTTCCACTCTCATGAGAAACTCTAATGCCATTTGTTGGTGTAACAAAGAACAATTAAAAAAAAAAAACTCGTAACTGAAAAGTCTTACTTTCTTATTGAACTCAAAGTAAATGATCTCTTTTCTTTTTTGGCATCAGTAAATTATCTCTTAAATAGGTCTTTTAACATTATTACAACTGAAACATAAACAAACTCGCACAACAAACTGAAATAAAGACTTTTCCAGCCTCTCCCATAAAGAAGGAGAACTTATTCAAACTCAGGCCAAGTTACTTGTTACAAAAGCATAGCCGTTTTATTTTTCAATCATCACCCCTTGATTTCCTTGCATTTTCCGAACACATATCAATCGGTCATCATAGTCTTCTTCAGTCACACATCACCTTATTCACCCCCACACCAAATCCTTTCTTATATCATAAAACTTACCATAATGAACCAAATATTTCCTCATGCCGAGTCTAAGATCGTTTTGAACTCCACGACTGGAATAAAGCAGTCAACGCGTGCCTTGACGAACCGGTTTCAACCAAGGCTGATTCAGCCGCATCCTTCATAGCCTTGGTCCTCTCCCTAACCAAACCCTCCTCCACTATCTCCCTAACTCGTTTCTCCACCTCCATGGAACTCACAAAGCCTGTCTCCGATTCGTTCATCGGAATAGCAATCTTGATCTCATCCACAATCACCACTCTGTTAAACCTCTGCTCAGCATATAACGGCCAAGCCACCATCGGTACACCCGCGCAAACCGCTTCAAGAATAGAGTTCCAACCGCAATGAGTAACGAACCCACTTATTGCTTTATGGTTCAGAACCGGAACTTGCGGAGCCCATGATTTAACCACCATTCCCCTATTTCCGGTTCGGTTTAGAAACCCTTCCGGTAAGAGAGATTCCAAGTCCGGTTCGGTTTGGTTTTGTAACTCTGGTGGATTACGAACCACCCACAAGAACCTTTGCTCGCTTCTCTCTAAGCCAATAGCAATCTCCTTGAGCTGTTCTTGTGAGAACAAACCTAAGCTCCCGAAACAGAGGAAGACAACACTCTGTTCCGGCTGAGAATCTAGCCAATTCAGACAAGAGTCTGCGTTTTTATTATTGTCTCCGGTTCTTGTCTTAACGATGAGCGGTCCAATAGGATAAATATTGCGAAAACAGAGCTCCTCTGTTATGGCCTTGATGGCTCTGTTCTCTAACGCCTCAAACGTGTTGATGATGATCCCTGAAGATTTCGAGAGCTGCTTAGAGAATGATATAAATGCATCGTAAACCTCATCGTTGCGGTCGAGTAGCTGTTAATAAGTGAATGAAAGTCTTACATTATTAGTTGAAATAATAGTTAACTCCATCGTCAATTGGTTTTAAGTTGGAAGTCCATAATAAAACCGAATTTAACAGTACCCTTTTAGGCATATCGGAGCCTTTGACCGGAGGAACGCCGGGAATGTTGAGTAGTGTGTGGACGTCTTTGAGGTTTTGCCCGGGGGTTGCTTCGTCAAGAGCTGGGAGATGGAAGAAGGAGGCGAGACAGGCGGCTCCGGAGGTGAAGAAGTAGTAAACCGGGAAAGTGAAGTCAACGGTGATGTCTAGCACGGCGGTGCAGAAGAAGTCAATGATCATGGCACGGAGGTTGAACGTTTGGGAGATGGAGAAGAGAGTTTTGTGGACGTTTGGGTTGCTGAAGCAGATGATTTCTAAGATGAGTGCCTCGTGGCTCTGTGAGGTTGTTGAGGAGTATGGTGTGACGGCTGGGAGGCGGTGGAAGGTGATTGAAGGGAAGGAGGAGGAGACGGTGGAGATGTATGTGGAAGTTGATTCTGGTTGATAAGGAGGTGGGACTAAGATGATGTGGATGGAGAGAGATGGGTTTTGGGAGAGGATGAGTTTGCCTAACTCTACCATGGATACTAAGTGACCTACTGGTGGTGATGGATACAGAACTATTGCTTCTTGCTTCTCCATGGTGGTTTGTGAGCTTTGTTGCAAGAATGAAAAGAAGAATGTGAAGATTGGAAGATGATGTTGATGATATGGTTTAGAGTCTCACACGGCTCTTTGATTGTGGGACAGATTAAAGATTGGTGGAGGAAAAAAAATACATGGACCAATCAATGGTGGTACATGGATAATGGATCCACTTTAAGACAAAGAAAAGTCACAAGTTGTAAAAATTTGAAAAGTCACAAAAGTAACAGCTCATTCACTCTTAGTAGTTGTTGCTCTAATGCTCCTGCTTGGTTTCTATCTGTTGTTGTAATGTTCTGTTTAATAATGAGGCTATTTTCTCTGGAGCTTTTGTAATCAAACACATCTTTCATCTCTCTCGTCACTCTTGCAACTTCTTTAAACATTCCAGCATGTAGGAAACATTAAAGAAGAGATACCATCAGGCTTAATCCCATAATGATTCATAGTTTTAAACATTTCTTGTAACCCGCTTTGGCACACCTGATCTAGCAAAGCCAATGATGATGATATTATGTGAATTTACATACGGAATGCAACCATTATCTTTATCTTTCTAAGCAACAAATTAGCGTCATTTATATCACACCAGCAACTCTTGGTATGAATTTCCAACACTCGGACGACCTTTGTTGACACCTCAACTCTACCTACTTTTTCTTAAAATGTTAATCAGCTTGTTTAAGTAGACAAGATCAGGATTCCTTAAAATGTTAAAATGTTAATCAACTAGTCTAACAACGTTCTCATATAAACCATATGCTTCTTCTGCCTTCCATACTCTGAGAAACCCCTTCATTTTATTAACAACCAGAATTGTGAAAAGTAAGGCTATTGAGGAGTTCCAAAATCTCCTTGCTGAGTCACAAAATCTATGGAGAAAGACTCTCCACAGACACAAGCAAGACTAAAACCACAGTGTGAAGATTGATGAAACATGTTAACCATGTTGCTCGGCTCTAGAGACTAATAGCACACACTTTTGTTTCAAACTATCTGTCTCCCACAGTTAAGTTTCATGCTCTTATCATCTCCCATTTATTTCAATAGTCGTTAACCAATTAGCATAAGCTGCATAGTGTTACAGACCAAACCATAAGGCCAAAAACAGAGCAAAAACCAACTTGGCTCGGCTCTAACAGACATTGAAAACCCAATAAAAAAAAAGAAAACAGCAAAAGCAAATAACCAAAAAAAACCCCCAAACTAGGATACTGTATTAGTACGGTACTATTGCTATACATTGAATAAAAATACGAACATAGTAAATATTTAAAAAAACTCAAGATCAGTTTCAAACGTATAAGTTGGATCAAGAGTGACTGAATTTACAATTTCACCAATCTAAAGATTTGTCGCCATCATCATCATCACACGAACGTAGAAGCCTTTGAGGTGCGTTGATCTGTACCAAGAGTGATTACCATCACAGTCACATCGTCATGATATCTCCTTTTCCGACCAGCCGGTACATTCAGTAACTCTTCCAACGTGAATCCTACAATCAAAGTGTACTAGTTAGTTATTGTTATTATTAGATAATAATGAAAACTGCTAATATAATAACGAAAACATTCGAAACATGAAATAAGCTTTACCAACACGAGCAGCAGCTTTAGCTACAAGGCGTTCAAGTAGAAACTTTGCTGGATCACCACAAGGATTACTAGCAATGAAGCCATGCACAAGCTCTATAGCTTCCTCGTTGCTGAAGAAATCAAACAAACCATCGCTTGCAACTATAACAAAATGATCTGACTCCGTTATCTTATGAACTCTCATTGATGGTTCCACTGAAACGTAAGGTGGACTCAAAAGGTTACGAACTCTGAGTATCCCCATCAATGCATCGTTCAGTTTCTCCTGCAATAACATAATCAGCAAACTCAAAAAAAAAAAGGAGACAAAAGCTACTTTTATATTACACAACAATACCTTCTTCAAGTAACCAACACCTAAAGCACGAGTCACTTTAAGTTTTCCTTTGATCTTTCCACCAATAACGATCTTGGGATCATCAAGATGCTCACTCAAGAGCCTAGCTTCTTCTATTTCGTTATCAACTGTATGATCCTCTGTGAGCTGAACAGCCTGCAGCTTCTTGTTACCATTATACGTCGCTAGCACCGCTCTGCTATCACCTAGATTCATGATGTAAAGATCCTTCCCAACAAGTAGAGTAACCAGAACACAAGATCCAACAGACACCAAGTCCGGTCTCTCCTCCATTTCCTGCTCAACCATCCTTAAGAAATCATTTTCCGCCTGAAGAAGCGCGCGGTTCAAACAATCCAACACTCCTTGTCTGAACAAATCAGATGAAGAAGAGTCTATAACAACACTTAAGCCATCATCAACATCTTGATGTGTCTTCATTTGATGATCAAGCAACTGGAGATGAAACACAATGGACTCATACAAAGTACAAGCCAAGAAATCAGCAGCATCTCTTCCATTGAATCCATCATAAATAGCACAGAACAACCAACCATTCTCCTCAGAGCAAACAGCCTGAACTCTATCTTCCCCAGCAGCACCTCCAGCAACTTGAACTTCCATAGCAGAGAGAACAAACCCTTCATTCACAGAAGAAGGCGAACTCATGGAGGTCAAGAAACAAGACTCCGGCTCAGGAGGACTAGGGCTGCAGCTAAGACTCGCCATGCTTCCATGGAGAGAAGGAGAGAGTATGTCAAGCTTGGAAAGCGCAGGTGAAGATGGAACTTTCCTGAATGATTTGGGAGAGTCTAGAGAAGGTAGAATCTCAGAGCCAATGACTCCGTTGCAGATGTTGGTGTTGGCTAGTGTAGGGTTACCACTTAAAGCAGCACCTGATAAACAAGAGAAGCTGCTTGTCTTTTGAAGTCTAAAGCCAGCAAGAACGCCACGGCTATCAGGAACAATAGCATCTTCAGGGATTCCTATCTTCTTAGTATTATTATTGTTGTTGTTATTGCATTGATAGCCAAAGCTTATCTCAATCTCTCCATAAGGATCACTTAACGTCTCCTGCTGCATTTTTTTGTGATTATGTTTCTGAAACAAAGAAGATCAAATTAATATTAAAATCAAAAGACTCATTAACCAAGAAAGGTACAAAAAAAAATGCATTAATCTTTTTTTTTAATAATCTGAAGAGAAGTTATTCTGATTAAAAACCAAGTTCTGATTGGAGGAGAAGTTATCCCGAGGAACAACTCTATCCGACTATGTCTGGTTTAAATGGGGAAAAAAGGCATTAATCAAGACTTGTATAATCCAAAAAAAACAGTCCTAATCAAATCTTAAACTCAGAGACTTAGCATTAGTAATGACCCTAGGTACAACATACGTGGTGGTGAGTGTAAGCACATAGTGAAAGTGAAAGATAGATGGGGCCAAGATAACAAACCCTTTTGTTTTGTTTTTTCACTTGCACAAGTTACATGTGGTTAAAAAGAAAACTCTTTTTTCAGTATAACAACATTAAATGCAGACCACAGAAAGGATTCAGATAAAAAAAAGTTTTACAGAGCATAAAAACAGAAACAGAGGAACCACAAGTGATAGAATGAAGAAAACAAAAATTGAGAATTTTTTGCCTTGAGAATAACGACTTATGTTTTGTATGTGGTCATTAACAAATTTTCACCATAGAACACATAGAGAACATAGAGAGAGAGATACATGTTTTGTATGTGGGCATTAACAAAATCTACTAAACACTTATGTCTGAATAATTCTTCACTGAGACAGTAACAAGCAAACCGAATTGCAAAACCGTGAAACAGAGTATCGAACAATAGAGAAGACATTAGAGGATGTGGATAACGTGTGTTTGTGTGTTTACCTAAATTAACGTAGAAGGGGGTGGTAACGCGGATGGGAGAGAATCGAAGAATCGGAGAGAGAAGTCGCAGAGGAAGAGAAAGTGAAGGAGACGAATCGTAGGGAGGAAAGCGAATAAGAAAAGAGTGAGGGAGAGAGAGAAGAGAGAAAAATAGAATGGATGGAGGAGAAGAGCTAACGAGTGAATGTTTTCTTTGCTAATTTTGGGTCTCTTTAAAAAATCGATGCCTCCCCCCTCTTTATAATCTTTCTCTCTCTCTCTCTCTCTTTGATTCGTCCTTACCTTTTCGATTCTTTTTTATTTTTATGTTTCTCATTCAAAGTTCAATTCTACACAGAAAGCTATGCGATTTTTATTATCTTGGTTTAAAGAAATTTTTTTTATTATATTTTAATACCTAATGTACTAAAATCTTATATTTGTAGATAATGCATCATATATTTTCATGTTTTATGTTATTTAATTAAGATCAAATACTTTAGTACAATTTATGTGTTTTTAAAAACTAAATGATATTGATATTTTTGTATATAGTTATTCAAAATAGTATGAACTTAGATGAATATATAAAAAAAATCCAAGATATGTATAATGGTATTAGATATATATTTACTTAAAGATACTTAGTATAATTATATAATTTATATAATCGAAATAATTTGATATGACTCCTACACATAAATTTATACAAAATTATATTTTTTAAAATTATACAGAGGTATTCTGGTCTCACATAAATGATTCAGACTAGTCACGTGTTGCCACGAGTTGGTCCTCTGTTTCTGGCGATGCCGAAATGTTAATTCTCCAATGGTCGGGATTCGAATCTAGGTGGCGGTACTCACAGCTGTAAGCATTTTACCACTTGAGCTAAAAGCCCCGGTTATACAAAATTATATCCATTTTTAAATCTTAACTTTAAGATAAATTTTTCTTGGTAGGATATTTTCAGATCCTTCTCCTTAAAAAAGTTGTTATATTTTTTTTGGTGGTATTGCATGGTTAAATCTACTTTTTTGAAAGAAGTTAAAAGTTTTGTATCTGTTTAAATATGCATTGTTTTTCTAATAACGTATAACCTTCGTAAATGACATGACTTATAACCAAAACAAATCTATAGACGAAATTGAGAAAAACTATAGTCAACAATTGAAGGCAATAAGTGTGTTAGTTGACATTTTCTAATGCTTATGTCATCCTCAGATCCCTACCTCTCTATTATTATTCTTGGACTGCTCAATCTACCAATATATTAATAATACTATACGATTAAGCAAATAACCTTCATTTTTGTTTTTGTTGTCCAGTTTCCCACGATACAACTTATTAAAATGACAAGAGGGATTCGCGTAAGCAATTTTAAAATGGTAAATTTCTTGTCATCCTATGACATAAACCCACATGTTCGTCCACTCTAGCACATTCTGATATGAATCATCGACTGTACATAACCTATCCAGAGGTAGAATAGCTTTCATATTTTATTTTACAGTGGCGTTAATTCATATTCAGGGAAATATTTTTCTAAAAATATTTATAATAAAAGATTGCAGCTTGGATGGGCAGCATAACATAAAAATCCACAAAATACAGAGTGACGTTATACCAAAAAAATCATAAATTATGAGTACTAGGCTACTAGTCACTAGATATCAACGTGTCGTACATCATAGTTGCCGCAAACAGAGACGTCAGGAAGTAGCTAATAAAATAAACAGTACACACATATTAATATAGTTCAAATGGTGAGCAAGAAAAAAAATCGAGAATGTTTACAAGTTAGGTCGCATGACGTAAGAAAGGGGAGCAGATCTTCACATTTTACATCTCTCTCAGAATAAATAAATACTACTAGTGTTTAATCGAAATTTGTTAAACCTGACGAAGAAGCCATAACAGTTAAATAATCACAAAGACGCAATGAAAAAGCTTTATAAATTTATATATTTTATCGAATTTTGACTTGGTTAATTTGAGTTTATATAATCTTAGCTTATGTGGTCGCATCAGAAAAAGAACTCCATCTCGATTTCGAATTTCTACATATTGAAAAAGTCCCACCACCTTAGACCGGTCTCCATATTCAACAGCAGAGACTTGTATACATGCTTAACCGGTTGCCTTTATCAGAGCTTAACAACCACTCAATCGATTCGGTTTGGTAAACTAAAATTCCGGTTTACAGCTTCTGATCGCGTTTATGCACTAATTTTTTTCCCATACCTTATACCAAAGCGATGCATCAATAAAAATTCGGGGACCAAATGTTTGGTATGATTATACAAACCAAGAGTCAATATTGTAATGCTAATAAGAGGCTGAGTGGAAGATCATATCACATCAATATCATATCATATACGACTTATCAATGATAGAGAGAGTCGTTTAGTAGTTTTGATGAAAAAAATAACCACAAAATACTAATTTGTGGCTGTTGAGCACAGGAGAGGCTGCTTGCTGTTGAAGCCAACTGATTGAAACAGTCGTCATCACTTCAATTCCTTCCCTGAAAATGACATTCGATGACAAACCCCATTTAGCTTACGCACCTTTTCTTTTGGCAATTTCTAATGAACAGGAGAGGTTTCAGTTTGTCTTTATTTAGAAAGCAATTTTCAACTATAGATTATACAGTTTCTGCAAGCTGTCCGTGTTATGTGAATCCAGATGCAAGCTGTTGTGTTATGTGCATCTAGTTGCAAAGTTCCTAACTCCTACGTCTCTTTCTTAAACCACAGAACCTGAAGTTATCTTTGTTGCTAAAAATCAACAAATGATATGTGATGTTTATGAATTCAAAGTCTTAACAAGAAGTAATGCTGAGGCTACCTTGACTTTTTTTTTTGTTTTGTATACGGGAATTAAGATGCAATGGTGTAGAAAACTTTTGTCATTCCTTTCTTTGTTCTCATCTGCGTGATCTGAGAAACGACAAGGGAAGTACATATATTCATGTAAACATCACAAAGGAAAGATATCTACTCGAGAATGGGTATAAATGGATGTGTACCTTCATGCTTATGATATCAGATATATCGGAGACGTGGGTTCCACCACAAGGACACCCAGGGTTTTCACCTAATCTTAAGACTCGTGGAGTGCTGCCCTGCAAGGTAATTAAACATAGAAACTTGAGTTTCATATACTTCCAGAAGAGAAATGTCTCAAGGCATTCTATTGTGGAATCATTTGATATCCATTTTCATCACTTAACTAACTAGCTTACTCGAACTGGAAACCTATTACTCTATTAGCCATCAATGCAAAAAGGTTAAGTGCCTTTGATGCTACCGAAGTTATCACTAACATAGATACAAAATAGATGATATAACATTGTACACAAATAGTATGAACTGATACAAAGGTTTATTTATCCATCATGGTTACACTTTTAGTTAAAAGCAAAAATGATCATTCTAAGAAAAGCCACTGCCCGTGTAGCATAGCCTCAAAATTTTGATATAACTGAATATAAACATAGCTACTCCTATAAGATCCCGACAGCATATAAGGAAAAATGCTAATTTGTAATCTGGACACTCGAGGTTCATAGTGGAAGAAAAACCATGAGAGATGGAGGAACAAGATATTGACAAATACGGTATTTGAAATACCTTGGGAATATAATCAGGAAGACTACCACCACAGAGCACGGATGCCTCTTCATAGGGTACTATAGCTGCATAAACCTTTATACAGAGCAAAACAATCAATTATTTAATAAGCCATGAACTGATAACCATCTTTCAGCTAACCTAGCCTCCTCGTCCCTCAGAACCAACAAGAGGTTGTACATGAAGGTTCACATGTTGTGTCCATGTACTACGCCTTTAGGCTTATACAGAATGAATACAGAGAGACTAGGAAGACTTACTTTTCCTCCTTTGGATATCATTTCATTAGCTTCTACCTCCAGCTCTTTCTGCTTCACCAGCAGTTCAGCCTGTGCAACCACTCCTTTGTACTCCACAAAAGGACTGATCATATATCGTATTGTTAGTTAAATAACCAATTTAAGTTGCAAAAGACTCAAACTACGAACAAATCCTAAAAATCTCTTACCCGTCAGGGAAATGGTACCCTTTTCCAGGCTCCAAATGTCCTAACCCAACTTTCTGCATACACAAATCCAGCAAGTGTCCAGCTGAATGCAACCTGATACATGAATAAAAAATGTACACTTTAACGGCTCAAAATCTAGTTTCCAGAAACCTTTGTGGCATCATGTGATGCATAACAATCTTTCACAGCCGATATAACAATTCAGAAGATCTCCAAAAGCATATTCACATCATCTTAAAGCATCAGTCACCACTTTGCAGAAAATACGTTCAGTGCCAAAACTACTAACCAACCTTACAACTTCTATTTAGCTTCAATGAGAATACTTTTTGTCTTGCCTGGAATTGAGTATACGCCTTGGTTCATCAACAAGCAAGTGAACTTGTTGCCCCTTTTCAACATCTTCAGGAGCTGATCCTTCGAAAACTCCGTAATGGAGAACCTAAAGGGAAGGGAATACACAAATATCATGATGAGAGGAACAATTTAGATAGGAAATTCAAAAAAAAAATCTTACGATTCCATCTTTGGATCGAACATCTTGAACTGAGAATTTGAAATCCGAACCGGCGAATTCGATTAAACCGGTGTCTGATGGCTGACCTCCACCTTGCGGATGAAACACGGTAGAGTCTAATATAAGAGCTATACGTCCATCCTCCGCCTGTTTCATCATATATATATGTATTAATGGATTCAGCATTGTTTAAAGAAGACGGCGAAGAATGAAGAACGGACCTTGAATAAGGAGAGGATCGTGGCTTGGGATTGGAGTTTAAACATATCTACATGATAATCAAGCTTTGTCGGAGGATAATCCATGTTGGTTCTTATGGGGAACACAGAAGAGAAGTTAAGTGCCGTATTACATAACACTTGACAAATTTCACTGAAAGCCGCCTCTCGAAGTATCTGCGATGTAGTAGTTAAGCCTTTAAATCTCCTTTTTGGGCTTCAAATATACCTTTTTTGGTCATATTGGGCTTTGAATTTTCAATCTGTTTAACACCATTTTTACATATTTATTTTTGGAAAAATGAAACCTGGCATTTACCCAATGTTATCGACATTCAAGTTTGATAAACTTTTCGTTTGGTAGAGATTTCATGGATGAAAAAAGATAAGATACATTCTGGGTGAAACTCTGCTACCCTTGTTTATTCTAATTTTTTTATTATAGATTTTAATGTTAAAACTCTAAAAGTTAAACTACCTTTGCTGGGTTTTCTTTTTGGTACACAATTGTTGGGGTTTTTTTTTGGTTTGTGATTATATATTTTAGTAACAACTAATGTAAGAATATAAAACTGCAGAGGAAAAACTGACTAAAATACAAATAAAGCTCAATTCCCGGGAAGTGTAGGTCCAAATCCTCTTCAAAACTCATCTTCTATCATAAACTTCTGTTTGGTGGCGGCGTGGCGCTGCACTTGATATGATTTTAATAATGTTCAAAATTATTCACGTCAACCAAAATATTCAGTTCGATGACATTACAAATTACAACTAGAGTAACAGTAATTAGTAACACAGTAAAACCTCCTTAATTTCATTTAAAAAGTTGGTTTACTTGGAACGTTGTTATCTGACATGATCACAAATCATGGAAGGAAACTACTCATAATTGTACAAACTAAAATTAAATGTGTTTTGTGTTATTCTTATCTACCCTTGTACTCACTTTTTATTATTCTTAGTACCAAACATTAGATTTTCAAATGTATATGCATAACGACATAAGGAAAAGCTTACTCTTTTCAGAGAAAAAAAGGAAAAACATAATCATAACTTTTATTGACATTTTGAGTACAATTGTTTTACTTATGTTTATGATTTATAACATTGTGATTTTTGCGAGAGACAAAGTCAAGAGTAAAAATAAGTAAGTAAAAAGAAGTTTCATTAAAATGCCAGAACAGAGAATTATAAATTTGTAAAATTGGTTTACATTATTACAGTAAATCATCTATAAAATCAGTAAAGTGACCAAGAAAATTAAAAAAAGTAAGGTGGATGTCTCAATCAACACACTTAGCGCATTAAACACCCTTAGATCTGAAGCTAACAAAAAGCCCACTTGTAAAGCTGTCTTAACATCACACTAAAGTCAAAGTGGTATTACCGTAATTAATACACAACTCTAGTGGCATTTCAACATGTTACCTCTCTTTTAACTAAACCTTGTCTCTGTTTCTCTTTCATCAAAGTTCGTGCACTGAAAAAGATGAGAGAACTCACCAGAAACTCCGGCACGGCGGCGATTCTCGCGATCTTTCTAATCCTCGCCGTTAACGTAGCCGCCGATTTCCCTCCGTTCGAGACAGAGTGCCGAGGTACCATAGCCGAGTGCTCGGTTTCCGCCGCGCTCGGAGACGAAGGAGAGCTCTTCTACGGCGGAGGAATGGGAGCAGAGTTCGAGATGGACTCGGAGATCAACCGGCGCATGTTAGCGAACAGGAGGTACATAAGCTACGGTGCGCTGAGGAGAAACACTGTGCCTTGCTCACGACGCGGCGCATCTTACTACAATTGCCGACGTGGCGCTCACGCAAACCCTTACTCTCGCGGCTGCAGCGCCATCACTCGTTGCCGGCGATGAATCTGTAACTGTAATTTTTCCTCATTATTCTTTTCTGTTTATTATATATATATAATTTGACGAATTTTATTGCAGTTCCCATTCGCATATATAACTATTTATATATGTAAATTTTGCTTGGAATAATCTGTCATTGATGTAAAAGTACCACGAAAATAAAAAATCGAATTAAACTAGATAATTTTACTTTGTAATCAAATAGCATCATTGGTGAATCAGTGATTAACGAATGTGTTGAAATAATATTGTATTTAAGTGGAATATTGATGGGCAGGTAATGCGTATTATATCATTGATAAAATAGTGTATTTTATGTATTTATTCGTATTCATCGGTTCATCCCGCATGTGCTAGAGAACTACCAGAAAAGAATGGAGAAAGTATGATGGCGAAATAAATAAAATAAAATAAAATAATAAACTATTTAATTTGTATATTATTTGTAAATTGTAATTATTGATAAGAAAAAAAAAGAGACGATGATTTGATTTGGTTGGAAGCCAACTAAAGCCAGCCTCACCTGGATCCCTTTCGGCTGAGCCTCACGTGTAGGATAATCTGTAATACTATTAATTCATAATACGCACATCACCCGAAAGAAATGTATTTATATTAAATAATATACCATAGTCCAAGTAACAAAATCATGTCGAATGTCGACGAGAAAAAACAAAATCATGTCGAATGTCGACGAGAAAAAACAAAATCATGAATTTCGATATGAAATTTGTTGTCACGAGAACTCAAATGTGTAAGACCAAAAAACATAAGCTCTTCGTCACTAACTGGAATTGACCATTAGTTGGGGGGGAAATTTTGTCAAAAAGTTGTAAAACTTTACATTAATTCAAAAGGGATACAGATGGTTAAGGACCCAAACATTAAATATCGCAACAACAATTCAATTTTGATTTATTGCACTCTCAAATCTAACGGGTCTTATATTTCTTGTCATAATATATATGCAAAAAAAGAATGAATAACAAAGTTCGCGACCACATCTCTCTCTCCCCATCCCTCATGGACAGCCCAGAGAGGCTAACAAAACTCATCATAGATTTGTTATACATTCGAATTATTATGTACAAATATCCAATGATGAAGCTCAAATATTATATAGAAATTAGAAAGTCTCTATTGTGTGCATACAAGACAAGAAACGACAACTACATCTTCCGGGTCCTTGTCACGCGGACTTAGCTTTCCCATATCCCATATCCTTGATATACAAATCTCTCCATACAAGTAACATTTTCTTTCCAAAATAATTCATTTTGGCAGATTCGAATGGTTACAATTTACATCACAGACAGTAGCTGGCATTGATTTTTTTAGGATCAATGAGCTAACAAATAGTATACTTTTTATATTGAAAAAATATGAGTTCCTCGACTTACCATATCTTCATATGTCAGTCACTCGGAAGCAATAGGTTTCCAATGGAATATCGATCAAGCAACAACTCTTTTGGACCCACTACTAAAGATGGACTCGGACCAGCTTAGCCGTATAGTAGCTATAAGTGACCGGTTCAAAATAAACCATGATGATTTTTGATGTCTCTTAGAGCACTCCTATTGAAGGTTTACAATAGGGGTTCACACGCAAACCTAAAAAAAAATTAATATTAAAATTAGATATCTATGAACCTCTCTCTCAAAACTTCATTGCCATGAACCCCCATGAACTCAGATTTACCACGTGGTAGTTATTGATTGATCCGATTATTATTATTGTTAATTTTTTTTAAAAGCTTAAATGAAAAAAAAAAGATAAAGTAATGAAAAAGGGGGGTTCACAAGAGTTCATTGATGTTGTTGCTCTTAGGTTTGTCCTTTTCAACAATTCACACCCAAATATATTCATGGTTCTTAGTTCGAACAAGGGTAGTTCCAAGTGTACTAAGACATATTGTCTTAATATAATATTTATAACGTGAACTAACTCTAGCTGCAACAATGAAGGTGAATTTATGAGTGAAAAAAAAACAAAATCTAAATCAACATTAGATTTCTCAGCATCAAAAACCAAACAAAGAAAAGACAAATTACGTAACAAAACTAAACTTATAATAATGGTTCTTCTCTTGGACCTCAAGGAACCGGGACCAAGCTTGGAAAATAGGTACAATGCAAAGGCCAAGGATCAACCACATCATCTAGTTGGACTTTTCTGATCAACTTGTTTTCTTCCACAACATAGATCCAAGGATGGCCAGTTTCATCGCAAGAACACAGAACAAGCCTTTTATCGTCGATGAAGTAACTTGTCTGAGAGTCGGTAAATTCGTCCGGTACTAAGCTTGGAAAGTTAGGTATCGAAAAAGTCATGAAGTTCATCCAAACCACATCATCACCATTCTCAATGTTTATCTTGTTCTTGGTTACCCAAATCTCTATCGTCTTTGTCACGTGGCATTGTTTCAACAACGATAACCGATCTTCCTTATAGACCCTAAGGACAAGAGCATCGAGGGAATTTTTTATCCCGCATGGTAGATAACAAAATACGTTAAAGAATCTTTCCCTCGAAAAATTGAAGTTAACTAGATGGTACAAGGGATCAGTCTTGTCATAAAAACCAATCCAATACAAATTTCCATTTAACGATACTCCACCTCTCGTCAATAAGATATCTGTTTTATCTTCCAGACTTTTGTCTCCATGGATAGGTTCCAACTCGAGTTTTTTCCACACATTGGAAGCAAAGTCTTGTGTTTTCCATCTGGAATGGTCCGTCCAATAAGACCTAATGGTCTTGTAACGTCTTTCCTCAACTCTCACGCTGTTGTTATTAACATAACCTATGCCGTCGATCCTGAAACTAGGTTTGCTAGCATCATCAGCTTTGATCCATCTACTTTGTTTCAACCACGGGTTCCAAACCACGGTCGCTTTATCCATATAACATAGTAAGAACTCATTGCAATCAACCAAATATTTAATATCAGATTCTTCACAGGGAAAATCCAATGTTAACTCACGCACCTTTATGTTAGGGTCAATGCTTACCGAGTAAATCTTGGACTTGGTTGTTAGAATGAATTGAAACGTCAACTTGTGGATGTTGATGAACGTGTTGTCGTTGAAGAGAGCGTTCCATCGTTTGCAAACGATTCTGAAGCGTACAAGAGATATTGGAGGGACATGAGAGAGTATTTCTTCAATCATCTCCCATGGAAGCTGTTCATGATCATGTGCCGCTATAGCCTTTTTGGTTTTGATTGAACCCATTATCTGTGTTAGGGTTTGAACCGAATGTCCGTCACATACATCTTCAAAATAAAGGATGCTATTATCAAAACAATACATAGAATTAGGGTTTCGCAAGTGAGTAACGTGACCATAGATGATGAGTGTAACACGTGTAATATCCCCTTTTCTTCCTTAATATGAACTCTTTAATTATTCTATTTACGGTTTTTTCTAAACTGTAATATATCCGACTTATGATTTGATTGTAGGGCTGATAACAAAGTAGTAATATTATGTTATATAAAAGTAATATGTTCTCATAAATATATATATTTAACAAAGTGATAGGTAGAACATTAAATGATTTTAAATATAAAAAATATCCTATAAACCTAATATGATATATAATTGTTATTTCTAATATGTATATATATATATATTTTTTTTTTTGATATTTCTTTTGATAATAGTTAATTATATTTTAATATGAAATATTTTACTTTATGTAAAAATCAACATTTTATCAAAGGTTACTTACGAGCATGGTTCTAAAACGCGGGCGATTTGCCGCATAGGCGCCCGGCAAGGCGTTGGGCGTAACCACACCGCCACGACTTTGACCAAATCGGTCGAACTAATCGGTCAACGCTTAACTGGTCAACAAGACCGATTAATCACTTGAAAATTCGGATTAAACCGATTTAAACAACAAAAAAACTGGACTTATTGTCAAAATTGGGCTTTATATCAAGCCCATATGACTGCCGAGAATTACTAGACTCTCCCAGCCATATTAGTCGATGTGGGACAAAGTTAACTAGTCTTTTTTTTCTTTTCAATCGCACTAATAAAGGTGAAAAAAAACAGTGCTCAATGGGAGAATCGAAACCGCCATCTCTGAGATGTATATGTCCCTCACGAACCATTGAACCATACTACTTTTACATGTAGAACTCACATATATAAATAAATATTTATATATTTATAATTAAATATTTTAAAAATTAATTCCCGATTAATTTTCGATTAATCCCCGATTAATCAACTAGGCGCTAGTCCCAACCCGAGCGCCCGACTAGCGCCTAACGAGTTCTTGACCACTGCTTACGAGCAAGTGTGTGATGGTGAGACATGTCCTGATTCGCCTATGAAACTACATTTTGAGTCGGATACAAATTCCACTCTGAAGAAGCCCAAACATCTAACTGAAATTGCCAAGTGAATAGGGCTTAGGGAAAAACCTTGTCCGTTTCAATCATTCACACACAAGTGTATGTACTCATGGATGCGTGGTTCTAAGTTCTAATTAAAAGATTATTTTGTAAGTAGTTCCAACTGTACTAGCTCGCTCTAAAGTAATTCGTTTATCCAAGAAGACAATATAAATAATAAGCAGACTCAAGCTGCAACAATGGATATGATTTCATCAATGAAAAATGCAAACAAAATCCAAACCAATGTTAGCTTCATCAGCATCAAAAACTAAACAAGAAGACAAAAAAAGGTAATAAAACTAAACTTGTAATAATATTTCTACTCTTGGACCTCCAGGAACCGGAACCAAACTTGGAAAATGGGTACAATGCAAAGGCCAGGGATCAGCCACATAATTTAGTTGGACTTTCCTGATCATCTTGTTTTTTTCCACAACATAGATCCAAGGATGGCCAGATTCATCGCAAGAACACAAAACAAGCCTTTTATCGTGATAAAGTAACTTGGCTGAGAGCATTCGTTTGGTACTAAACCTGGAAAGTTAGGTATGGACAAAGTCATGAAACTAATCCAAACCACATCACCACCATTCTCAATGTTAATCTTGTTCTTGGTCACCCAAATCTCAATCTTCTTTGTGTTGTAGCATTGTTTCAACAACGAAAACCGATCTCCCCTAAAAATCCCAAGGACGAGAGCATCGAGAGGATGGTTCATCCCACATGGTAGGTAACAAAAATACTTCAGAGAATTCTTATTTCGAAAAATCGAAGTTAAATAGATGGTACAACGGATCAGTCTTGTCATAAAAACCAACCCAATACAAATTTCCATTTAAAGTTACACAACTTCTCGAGTGAAAGGTAGCTTCTTCATTGCCTGAAGTTGGTTCCAAGTCGAGGTCTTTCCACTCATCAGAGACGAAGTCATGGATCTCAAACAGTGAGTCCTCCGAATCGTCCGGCCTATAAGACCCAATGGTCTTGTATTGTCTTTCCTCAGCTCTCATGTTATTATTATTATTATTATTATTATTATTATTATTATTATTATTATTATTATTATTATTATTATTATTATTATTAACATAACCTATGCCATCGACTTGGGAATTAGGTTTGCTATCATCGGCTTTGATCCATCTACTTTGTTTCAACCACGGATTCCAAACCGCGGCTCATTGTTCAGTGCAACATAGCAATAACTCATTGCAATCATTAACCAAATCTTTAATTTGAGATTCTATTCCTGGAATATCCAGTGTTAACTCACACACTGTTATTTTAGGGTCAATACTTACCGAGTAAATCTTGGACATGGTTGTTAAGATAAATCGAAATGTCAACTTGTGGTTGTTGATGAACGTGTTGTCGTTGACGAGAGCGTTCCATCGTTTGCAAACGGTTCTGAAGCGAACAAGAGATATTGGAGGGACATGAGAGAGTATTTCTTCAATCATCTCCCATGGAAGCTGTTCCCGATCATGTTCAGCTACAGCCTTTTTCGTTTTGGTTGAATCCATCGTCTTTTTGTAGCTAGGGTTTGAACCGAATGTCCGTCAAATATGCATCTTCAAAATACAGGCTGCGATGGTCAAAACTATAAATACTTTTTTTTTTGATCAAAAACTATAAATACTTAGGAGGGTTTAACAAGTGAGTATTACAATTTTCCTTTTTTTTTTTTGTTGCCGTATTACAATTTTCCTTTATTTCTTCCTTTTAATACTGATGGTCCGATCCATTGCTCTGACATGGTTGTGAGGTTTAAGATATTAATTTTTATATATATTTGATGTATATAACAATTATTTTCCTAATAAAAACAACAATACAAAGACATATCAACTACATAGAGCAAGATCCTTACCAATCAGAATAACTTGGCCCCCTATTCGTTTCTGTATCTAGACGTTATTAGATGCAAATATGAAGACGTTGTGTGTACACTATTACATCAACATCTAGATGATGTATCTAGATGCAAAATCCATAATATTAGACCTTCCAATACAAATTTAAAGATTAGTTAAACTATTTATTATTATTATATAATAAAAATTGTGATTTTACGTTGAAATCAGAAATTCTTGTTTTCCTGTCAAAACAAAAAAAAATTGTGTTTTCTTATCTCAAAAGTGTTTTCCAGCTAAAATGTTGCAATTTTGGTGAAATTTTTTAATTCTACAGTTTTGGCTTGAAAACTTCAATTTTGAAATTTTGGCGAATTGCGGTTTTAGCGAAAAAATCAATTTCATGGTTTTTGCGAGAAAACATGATATTAAAAAAAAAAGTTGACTGGAAAACACGATTTTTGAAGTTTTTGCGGGAAACCTGATTTTGCGGTTTTTTGACGTAAATTCAATTTTATGGTTTTAGCGGAAAAACTAGATTTTATGGATTTTGTGGAAAACATGATTTTGCGATTTTTACCAAAAACATGAGTTTGTGGTTTTAGCGGAAAATCTTAATTTTACAGTTTCTATGAGAAAAGACATGGACATGACTTTACGATTTTGGCGGGAGAACAAGATTTCACGATTTTGACGAAAAAGCAAGATTTCGTGATTGTGGGTGGAAAACTCAATTCTCGAATTTTGATAGAAAAATTCAATTTAAAGTTTTGATGTGAAAGCTTGATTTTATGGTTGTTTGCTATATATTATTAAATTTTAATAAAAACAACATCTAGTATTTATATATTTAAGAAATTGTATGTTGACAAAAATGAATATAAAAAATTGAGTTATATTTAGTTTATTGAAATTCTTTAGATAGATGTGAAAGTAAATAAAATTTTGGTTTAGTAAAATTAGTTTAAAATATTTTTGTTTTCTTTTGTTTATATATTTAATTTGAGTTTATGGTAGTTATAAATTCTTAATTGTTTGGTTATGGATAACTCATAATCCATTACTATTCAAACCATTTTAGTCCAATCCACTAAGTATATCAATTTATTTTATTCACTAATCTATTTATTTCTATCCATTAAGATCTAATCCATTTATATCCAATTTTTCTATCCATTAAGATCCATGGTATGAATTAGGTTGATTGATCCTTAATTTTATCCATTTTGACACCTTAAGTTGCATCTAATACAAAAAGATAACATGGCTTAATTATATGAGTGGACGAAACACCGAAAAGTGCGAAATGGTGCGAAATGTTAAACGGTATATATATGGTTGGTAAACATTATAAGTAATGAACAGAAGCAAGATCCATTTAACAAGCTTTTAAGTTTTAACTATGACTAACCCAGAGGGGTGATGGGTAGTCTTTAACGTCAATAAGTAAACTGTAACATAATCTTTAAGAAAAGCTTTATGCAAAATCCAGAGATACACATGAACAAAAAAACTAGGTGTGCTTTTTTCTACCATACACCACCACACGAAGGTTTTGGAAAGACAATGAAACCACAGCTAAGTTCTTGAACTTTTCAACCAAAGGGCAAACTAAGTTTCTGCTCCAAACCAAAAGCCACATCAACATTAGCAACCTATTAAGAGGGTTTACAGCAAATGGAACAAAGTAAGCAAAACCAGATACTGTATATTATTACCTTTTCAACTCAAAACTCTAAGATGTTCTTTTGGGAAGTAAATTCAAACCTAAGTGTTATTCATTCTTCTCAATATTCCATTTGCTGAGGGGAATAATAACTAAGAATCTTCTTGAACAGAGGAACAAGTGCCACCACAGCAAGTTGTAGCTGCTCGGAGCTGTTTATGCGGATGCTTACTTGCCCCCCTTTGTTGTTCAGATTAGCACGAGCTATCAGATTAGATGAACGACCTATGGGCACTTGGGACTGTATATTCCCTCCAATAGCAAGATCGCCGTGCCAATCCATCACAGAAAGTCCAAGAGTAGATAAGAATCTACCAAGCGGATAATCTTTATCTCTCAACTGAGCTTCTAAACTACCCCCATAAGCAACATCTCCTCGACTAGTCATTGCCCCACCACACATAACCATTCTGAACCTTTTATTAGCAATCAACTTATCTTCTACTTTTAGCCCCGCAGACACCGAATCACCCAAGAGCGTTACAGAGAGACCAGCTGCAGCTTTGTGTCTCCTAAAATTGTTAAATCTCATGTCACTTCGAACAGTGTAAGCCAATTCCTTCCCAGCATTTTGCATCTCAAAACCTAGGGAGGTTGATCTACCCTCTCCATGTTTAACCGAGCTGGCCATTTCCACCTGCACATTTGCATCCTTCTTGTCCTTTGTCACTTGGCCCGAGAAAGATATCGGTATCTTTTCTTTAACAACAAAAAGTCGCTCTGCATTTACACCTTCATACCCAACATCATGATCCCACCCCTGAGTTTCCAGGACTGGCCAAACAAGCCACTGATTGGAGGAATCAATGGACCGGTATCTGTGAGTAGGATTGTCAGAGTCGAACGATGCAGGCAGAGATAAATCTGGCATGGGAACTGGAACGGAAGCTGGTTCACTTCTCTCCTCTTCCACATTTTCACTAGGCTCGTTAGCCATATCTTTAATCTCGGCAGCAAATTTCTTCATCATCTTACGCCTCTTTTTTTCCTCTTTCATCTGCCTTTTCATAAATAGTTTCTCTCGGTACTCCATCTCATCAAGATATTCCTTCTTCTGAGATTTGCTAAGCTTAGCCATCTCAGCTTTAGTCAATCGCTTAAAAGGAGGAAGCTGATCGTACTCTGATTCTTCGTCAGAACCTGATGATTCGTCCAAATCTTCTTCATCTTCTTCATCACCGTACTGCTCTTCAGGAAGTTTAGCTTGCGGTCTCGATTGCAGAAACGATGAGAGAAGAAGCGGCAGTGATGGAGCCTTGGATCGAGCTACAAATGGTTTGCCTGGATTGTTATTATCTTGTAATTTCAGAAGAGCATTTGCTTCTGCTAGAATCTTGGACGCAAATGAGAGTAATAGCAAATGAGGCTTCCACACTTGGCCATTCGGCAATACTCTCTGACCTGCCCGATTTGTCCTGCAAGCAGAGTGGTTCTCAACTAAAGAAACANGCTACAAATGGTTTGCCTGGATTGTTATTATCTTGTAATTTCAGAAGAGCATTTGCTTCTGCTAGAATCTTGGACGCAAATGAGAGTAATAGCAAATGAGGCTTCCACACTTGGCCATTCGGCAATACTCTCTGACCTGCCCGATTTGTCCTGCAAGCAGAGTGGTTCTCAACTAAAGAAACAGGATTCATGAGCCTCAAATCTCCAGCTGCTTGGCGAATGGCTTGCTGAATGACATGAGAACGTTGTGTTACAAACATCTCATAGCTAGATGCAGTGCCATTTGGGCCATCTGGTGGAGCAGAAGCGGCATGAGTCAAACCCACAATGGCATTAAACCAGATCGATGGTCCAAAAACATCGGTGATGGTGCGCAAAAGAAGCATGTCACCAGAATCTCTGCTTTGCATATCCAGCCTATCAAGATACAATACAATATCCGGCGGATTTTTCTTTATGAAAGCCTTAACAGACTTCAGTATTTTCTCATTCTTGTGTTGGTCAGACCATGATGGTAAGAGACCTGGAGTGTCAATCACTCGAACCTTAATTCCCTGAACAAAACCCTCAACTTCCTGAACCCTTTTAGTCCCCATCTGGAATGCATCAGTACAAATTTTCGCTTCATCAAAAATAGAATTGATCGTCGCACTCTTACCAACTCCACTTTTACCGAGCACCATAATCGTACAAGAAAAATCAAGTGGATCCTGTCCAGCTGCCTCAAGCTGTTCCGCCATGGAACTGGCACGATCAAAACTAAAGGCACCAACACGGCTTCCGTTTCTACCCCTCAACTGCTCAGCCAATCCAAGCCTATACAAAACCTGAGCAACAACAACATTATGTGGAGTTTGCCCTAATCTATGAGAAAGCCTCAAAAACTTGACCCTGATCAACTGGAGCATCTCACGGGTCTCATCATGCTCATCGGTCTCTGCAGTGGTAGGGTCCTCTGCTTGCTGAGACTGATTGTGAGACGCATTGCCATTAACACGAGGCTGATGAGGAACACGTGGTGTGGATTCCAAAAGAGAAGCATCACGCCCAAGGCCTGCTGGTCGAGCAGGAGGTAACGCTGCAGTATTACTTGTAGACTCTGCTGGCGAAACAGTGCTTACTACCTCAGATTTTCTTTCCAAATGTGGGCTCTCCTTAATCTCTGGACTTGTATTCACTCTGCTGCCTTGATGCTTTTCAAATTCCTTATTAGGTTGAGAAGTATGTCCTCCATTACTGTTTTGAACTGTATCATGTTCTCTACTGATGTGACCTTCAGTCTCTCCCTTTTCCTCAGAACTAGATTTCTCTAATGGAGGCGAGGTCACAGTACAAGCTACTTCAGTACTATCATTCAAGGATCTCTCACTTGAAGCACGTTTAACAGTGTTGTCGTCGGAAACAGTCTCACCATTTCTTTGTGCCCCAGACTCATTCTCATAGCCATCCTTATCGGTTCCTTCACGTTTCCCAGTCTCATCAACATATCCCTCTTCAATACCATCATTCCTTGTTTCCTCGATCACTTCATTCACCAGTTGTCTATTCTCAGGAGAAACGTTTCCATTTTCCGAAAAAGAATGTGTATTTCTCTTTTCGATATTCACATCCCCATCCCCTAAATTGGAAGTAGCTTTCTCGCTCACATGCTCTCCACCTTCTCCACTCTCATCACCATTCACTCCTTCCAGATCATTCCTTGTTTCCCCTATCACATCAGCCACCAGTTGTTTCTTCTCAGGAGAGGCAATTCCATTTTCAGAAAAAGAACGTGTAGCTTTCTCGCTCACATTCTCTTCCCCTGCTCCCTCCTCATCACCATTCAATTTCAAAGTCACAAAACCTTGAGCAGCCTCACCATGACTCTCTCCACTAACCTTGGAATCCTTGTTCTCACTGCTACTCACTTCTTCCAAATCATCCACGAAATTTTCAGGAGTTTCCACAAAGACCTCATCTACAGCATCCCTTCGATCATCATCAGAAACCACCAATTCAATTTTCTCTACCTGCTCATCGTTAATTCTACCGTCTGCAAGCTTCTTCTCTTCCATATCTGACCTAATCACAACCATAAACAAAACCTAATCACGAATCAATCAGACTAAAAACGCTTAAATTTTAATATAAAAAATTCCAACAACCCTAACAATAACAATAGAGCAGAAACGAAACCCTAGCTCATGATTATCGCAACAGACTCTAGACGACACGTCGTTTTCATTGAAAATTGAACTCTAAAAGCTTACGCGAAACAGAGTGGAGAACAGCAATGGCGGAAATCTAACCTCGTTTGGAGAGAGAGGCAAAACTTTTGACGGGAAGGTGGAGAGGAGATAAGAGCGATCTATGGACGGTGGATATCCGTTTTGGGTTTAAGCATCGTACGGTGGAAACATGAAGTGGGCCAAAGCCTTTTAGGTGGGCTGCTAAATCTTGTTGGCCTTTTTGCGATCACTTACACGAGAGAGAGATACTTGTTTTTCTTTTTATTTGGAGCTATTCACCTGTCTTTCTATTGCTTGTCAGTAGACGATTAGACAGTAGCTAATGTTTTATACTCATTCCGTTTCATTTTAATTGTCACTAGATTTTGACCCGCGCAACCGCGCGGGTGTTTGTTTTAGTTTATAGTTAGTTATATAAACATTTTGTTTTCACTTGTAATTGGTATATATTATAGTAATCACATATTTACGATATGTATAGTAAAAATTTTTCAAACATAATAATATTATATAATACGTGTTTTAATCAAATAGATTGTTTCAAATTTTCTATATTATACATGTTTTTCAAACATGTGTTTGTTTCTTCTTCTATATTTTATTGTTTGTTACATTAGTATTTCATTTTTAGTTAAAGTAATATAAATAGTGCTTGATTAAATATTAGTATACTTTAATTTGTAAAGATAATATAAACTTCGAAGATTTTTTTGCTAAAAACTAAATTTATAACTTCATAAGTTAATATTATAAAGAATTTTATTAAAAAAGATTTTTTAAACAATTTATTTTAAAACAATATAATTTTAAAAATTTACATCGAAATAAGTTTATCTAGTATATATACGATGTAAATTTTGTTAGGGTATATAAGTATTCCATATTACGAATATGTGATTTTTGTTAATATATTGTGGATGCATTTAAGTATTATTGACATATTTCCTTATAAATAATAGAAAATTTTTAAATTTATATCTGTTGACATATTTTGTGTGACTAAGTTGGAAAGTTTGGGGTAATTTACCAAAACTAAATTGTTAAGTGTATTTTTGTAATTATAGATATGATTTTTCATAAGATATAATAATGATAAGATTATTAGAGAGTTAATGTAACATGACTTTTTAGTAATAGTCCATTTTTAAAAAAAAATCGCACATAAAGTCAAGTCATGACTTCTGTTTTAATATATAAGATTCTACGTTGTTGAACATAGATTAAAGAAACATTTAATTTTACATATTTTCAAGAAAAAAACACAATTACCTATACACCTAACCACTTTTTAACCAATATAAAAATAGAATATTATGTAAAACTAATAAATTTTATCTCGAAACTCTAAAATGACACTTATTTTGAAACGAATTTTTTCTCCAGAATGACAATTAATTTGAAACGGAGGGAGTATGTTACAAGCTTTTTTTTAATGACAAAAGGACCAAAAGCCCTTTCAAGTCACAAGATCAAATGTTGTGTAACAGAAGTCTCACATGTGGATTGCACGAGCACCAAACCAATGGAATAGGTGGGACTCAATATCTCAATGAAAGATTGGTAGTAACAGTATTAGTTTAAACAGCCTTTGATTCTCTTCAGCAGTCTGCGCTCATAAGCCCTAGCAGATACAGCAAAAACAACACAAAAGAAGGCTTCAAATTTCCAAACCCCCTTCATACATTTGAAAAGACATTGGATAGCTAAGAAAATTACCAATCAAATGAGAAATTACTAACATTCCCTGCAAAATTCTAACAAGATAAGCACTATATCTATCTGGACTGCCTCATATGCATCCACTAGAACTTACAATACTGTCGTGGCTTCGTGAATGATGGTCAAAAAGATTCCAAGTTTTCCTTGAGATACACAAGGACTAATACACATAAAGGGAAACAATCGAACATTTTTTCCGTTACACTCTTTGCATGAGAAGGTTTGAATGATGACGCTTATCATTGCCTGTGAGAGACGCCAGATGCTGCAAGTCAGCGGACAGCATCTCCAACGTCATTTTTGGGTCCCACATCAGTACTCTGACAAAGAGCATCCTTACCTTGTCTGGCGGTTTACCACTTTCACTGCCAGCAAGATCACTTTCGAAGAACTTTCCCAGGCAGTTCATTGGCATCATTATTTTTACGTCTGGTTTCTTTTACCTACAACAGGCTGTAAGATAGCATGTGATCTCGATGATTCCTCATTTGCTCCAGTTGACCCTGTGCTCCTTTCAGCGTTTCCTTTCTCGATAAGTTCCTGTACAATTTGTACATCTGAAAATTTCATACTCTTGCAGCCCAACAATGCAAACTTGTTGTCTACCATCTTCTCGACAGTAACTAAAGGATTTAAACAACTCAAAACATGCATTGGTAATAGTGGACAACAGTGAGAGTATGGAATATAATCACGCGCTGTAACGGCAACGAATTGACAACTTTCAAATAGATAATCCCTTTCGTTAAGAACTGGCAAATTGAAGCGGTATTTACACACAGAACCTTTTCTGATGACAACAAGACCAAAGCTACCACATCTCGCTCAACCTTTCAACTAACAAGAGCAAAATTTGTGTAACAGAAGTCTCGCAGAATTTGTGTAACAGAAGTCTCGCAGATGGATTGCCTGAGCACAAAGTCAATGGATAACATGGAACTCAACATGACAATGTAAGATTCGCAGTAACAGTTTAACAACAGAAACTTTTGATTTGAGGACACACCCAAAAAGCCGTCATGGTGCCAAAAAGAGTTACCAGCAACATTGACTTTCCGAAACAGCTTACAATAGCTGTATTTACATGGTTGGGCAACATCAACGTTTAGCAGATAATTAGGACCTACAAAACTCCCTTTAAAAGCCTTGAATTACGGCTAACCCAGAGGGTTATGGGTGTCTTAAGGTCAATAACTAGATTGCAGCATACTTTTTAACAAGCTTTATGAAAAAATCAAGAGTAGACATGAACAGAAGGCCATACAAAGGTTCTGGAAAGAGAATAAAACCACAACTAAGCTTAAATTAGACAACGGACGAGCAAGTGTTCTGGCTATTTAAAGAAAACAGGGGCCTCCCTCCAACAATTTCTTCTTAAAGTTTTCAACCCAAGGGGAACACCAAGGTTTCCTGCTCAAAACAAAAGCCACATCACCATCAGCAATCCACAAACAGGGTTTACAGCAAATCGAATAAGCAAGCAAAAAGCAGATAGATTAGTACCTTTTCAACTCACACTCTTGACTCTAGGATGTTCTGGTAGGAAGTGAATTGAAACCAGAAGTGTTATCATTATTGTCAATACTGCATTTCCTGAGGGGAATAATAACTAAGTAGCTTCTTGAACAGGGGAACAAGTGCGACCACAGCAAGTTGGAGCTGCTCAGAGCTGTTTACCCGGATGCTTACTTGCCCTGCCCCTCTGTTGTTCAGATTAGCACGAGCTATCAGATTAGAGGAACGACCTATGGGCACTTGGGACTGTATATTCCCTCCGATAGCAAGATCCCCATGCCAATCCATCACAGAAAGTCCAAGAGTAGATAAGAACCTACCAAGCGGATAATCTTTATCTCTCAACTGAGCTTCTAAACTACCCCCATAAGCAACATCACCTCGACTCGTCATTGCCCCACCACACATAACCATTCTGAACCATTTATTAGCAATCAACTTATCTTCTACTTTCAGCCCCGCAGACACTGAATCACCCAAGAGCGTTACAGAGAGACCAGCTGCAGCTTTGTGTTTCCTAAAGTTGTTAAATCTCATGTCACTTCGAACAGTGTAAGCCAATTCTTTTCCAGCATTTTGCATCTCAAAACCAAGGGAGGTTGATCTACCTTCTCCATGTTTAATCGAACTGGCCATTTCCACCTGCACATTTGCATCCTTCTTGTCCTTTGTCACTTGGCCCGAGAAAGATATCGGTATCTTTTCTTTCACAACAAAAAGACGTTCTGCATTTACACCTTCATACCCAACATCATGATCCCACCCCTGAGTTTCAAGAACTGGCCTAACAAGCCACTGGTTGGAGGAATCAAGGGACCGGTATCTGTGAGTAGGATTGTCAGAGTCGAACGATGCAGGCAGAGATAAATCTGGCATGGGAACTGGAACGGAAGCAGGTTCACTTCTCTCCTCTTCCACATTTTCACTATGCTCGTTAGCCATATCTTTAATCTCGGCAGCAAACTTCTTAAACATCTTACGTCTCTTTCTTTCCTCTTTCATCTGCCTCTTCATAAATAGTTTCTCTCGGTACTCCATCTCATCAAGATATTCCTTCTTCTGAGATTTGCTAAGCTTAGCCATCTCAGCTTTAGTCAATCGCTTAAAAGGAGGAAGCTGATCGTACTCTGATTCTTCGTCAGAACCTGATGATTCGTCCAAATCATCTTCATCTTCTTCATCACCATACTGCTCATCAGGAAGTTTAGCTTGCGGTCTTGATTGCAGAAACGATGAGAGAAGAAGCGGCAGTGGTGGAGCCTTGGATCGAGCTACAAATGGTTTGCCTGGATTGTTATTATCTTGTAATTTCAGAAGAGCATTTGCTTCTGCTAGAATCTTGGACGCAAATGAGAGTAATAGCAAATGAGGCTTCCACACTTGGCCATTCGGCAATACTCTCTGACCTGCCCGATTTGTCCTGCAAGCAGAGTGGTTCTCAACTAAAGAAACANGCTACAAATGGTTTGCCTGGATTGTTATTATCTTGTAATTTCAGAAGAGCATTTGCTTCTGCTAGAATCTTGGACGCAAATGAGAGTAATAGCAAATGAGGCTTCCACACTTGGCCATTCGGCAATACTCTCTGACCTGCCCGATTTGTCCTGCAAGCAGAGTGGTTCTCAACTAAAGAAACAGGATTCATGAGCCTCATATCTCCAGCTGCTTGTCGAATGGCTTGCTGAATGACATGGGAACGTTGTGTTACAAACATCTCATAGCTAGAAGCAGTGCCATTTGGGCCATCTGGTGGAGCAGAAGCGGCATGAGTCAAACCCACAATGGCATTAAACCAGATCGATGGTCCAAAAACATCGGTGATGGTGCGCAAAAGAAGCATGTCACCAGAATCTCTGCTTTGCATATCCAACCTATCAAGATACAATACAATATCCGGTTGATTTTTCTTGATGAAAGCCCTAACAGACTTCAGTATTTTCTCATTCTTGTGTTGGTCAGACCATGATGGTAAGAGACCTGGAGTGTCAACCACCCGAACCTTAATTCCCTGAACAAAACCCTCAACTTCCTGAACCTTCTTTGTACCCATCTGGAATGCATCAGTACAAATTTTCGCTTCATCAAAAATAGAATTGATCGTTGCACTCTTACCAACTCCACTTTTACCGAGCACCATAATCGTACAAGAAAAATCAAGTGGATCCTGGCCAGCTGCCTCAAGTTGTTCCGCCATGGAACTGGCACGATCAAAGCTAAAGGCACCAACACGGCTTCCGTTTCTCCCCCTCAACTGCTCAGCCAATCCAAGCCTATACAAAACCTGAGCAACAACAACATTATGTGGAGTTTGCCCTAATCTATGTGAAAGCCTCAAAAACTTAACCCTGATCAACTGGAGCTTCTCACGGGTTTCATCATGCTCATCGGTCTCCGCAGTGGTAGGGTCCTCTGCTTGCTGAGACTGATTGTGAGACGCATTGCCATTAACACGAGGCTGATGAGGAACACGTGGTGTGGATTCCAAAAGAGGAGCATCACGCCCAAGGCCTGCTGGGCGAGCAGGAGGTAACGTTGCACTATTACTTGTAGACTCTACAGGCGAAACAGTGCTTACTACCTCAGATTTTCTTTCCAAATGTGGGCTCTCCTTAATCTCTGGACTGATATTCACTCTACTGCCTTGCTGCTTCTCAAATTCCTTAATAGTTTGCGAAGTATGTTCAACACCAAGTCTTCCATTACTGTCTTGAACTGTATCATGTTCTATACTGATGTCACCTTCAGTCTCTACCTTTTCCGCAGAACTAGATTTCTCTAATGGAGACGAGGTCGCAGTACAAGCTACTTTAATACTATCATTCAAGGATCTGTCACCTGAAGCACGTTTAACAGTGTTGTAGTCAACACCAGTCTCGCCATTTCTTTGTGCCCCAGACTCATTCTCAAAACAATCCTTATTTGTTTCTTCACGTTTCCCAGCCTCTTGTTCTGTTCCCATGCCAGCTGATACATCAACATTTCCATCTATGGTTTCCTCTTCAATACCATCATTCCTTGTTTCCTCGATTACTTCAGCCACCAGTTGTTTCTTCTCAGGAGAAACGATTCCATTCTCAGAGAAAGAACGTGTAGGTGTCTCGCTGACATTCTCTGTATCTGCTTCCTCCTCATCAACATTGATTTTGGAAGTCACAGGGCCTGGTACAGCCTCTCCCGTGGTTGTATGTAGCAGGTTTGCCTCACCATGGCTCTCTCCACTAACCTTGGAAACTTTCCCTTCCTCTGAAGGTAAACCCTCGTGCAACCCACCATCGACTTGGAAAGATTCAGGGTTTGAACTGTCAATAGCTTCCACAAAGACATCATCATCGGTATCCCTCGCATCAACATCAGAAACTAGCAATATATTGTTCTCTACTTGTTCATCGCTGATTCTATCGTCTGGAAGCTTCTTTTCTTCCGTATCTGACCTGCTAACAACCATATGCAAAACGAAATCACGAATCATTGTACCAACCAAACAAAAAAGACTTAACCTGTTATATAAATTCCAAAACTCTAACAATAAAATAGAGCAGAAACAAAACCCTAGCTCAGGATTATCGCCACAAATTCTAGAATACTCATCTCTTTTCAATGATATACATGAGAAGAAGAAGAAGAAGAAATCATTGAAAATAAACCCTAAAAGCTTACACAGAAGAGATGAGAACAGCTTACTTCTCAGGAGAGACGATTCCATTTTCAGAAAAAGAACTTGTATCTCTCTCGCTGACATTCTCTACACTTGATTCCCCTTCATCACCATTCACTTTGAAAGTCACAAAACCTGGTGCAGCCTCTCCCTCAGTTACATGTTGCAGGTTCGCCTCACCATGGCTCTCTCCATTAACCTTGGAATCTTTCACTTTCTCTGAAGGTAAATCCTCGTGCAACACACCATCGTCATGGAAAGATTCAGGCTTTGAACTGTCAATAGCTTCCTCAAAGACCTCATCATCGGTATCCCTCTTATCAACATCAGAAACCACCAATTCTTTGTTCGCTACTTGCTCGATTCTATCGTCAGCAAGCTTCTTCTCTTCCATATCTAACCTGTTCACAACCATTGCACCAACCAAACAGAAAAAGGCTTAATTTTTAATATAAAAATTCCAACAACCCTAACAATAAAAATAGAGCAAAAACAAAACCCTAGCTCATGATTATCGCCACAAACTTAATAGTTCCATAAAGATCTGAACTGTTCACAATCATAAACAAAACGAAATCACGAATCACTACACCAACAAAACAATCAAAATCGCCGCGAACTCTAGAATACTCGTCTCTTTTCAAATCGTACGCATATTTGATCATAAAATTTAATAAAAATAGAAGGGGAAATAATCGAAAATGAAAACCCCTAAAAGCTTACACAAGAGAGAGGAGAATAGCAATGGCGGAAAGTGATTTACCTAGATCTGAGAAAAATCTTTTCATACGCCTTTTACTTGCCTGCGACAGTGCGACTACGACGGGAAGGTGGAGGAGATAAGAGCGATCAATGAACGGTGGATATCCGTTTGGGTTTAAGCATCGAACGGTGGAGATCGACTCTTGTTTTTGCGAAAGGCATGTCACGTGACCAAACCTGAGGTGGGCCAAGGCCTTTTAGTTGGGCTTTTCGCGTTCAAAACACGAGCGATTTTTATTTTTGGAGCTATTCATCTGCTTTCCTTCCTATTGTTTGTCACTACACGACCATACAGTAGCAAATTTCCCATTTTATTATATTAGCAAATTCGATTTAAATCTGATATTTTTTTTATTACTTTCCTTACAAAATTGGTTATAAACTTATACTTACATAGTAAATGGTTAACTATATAGTCTATATTCTTCTTTTGCAGTTGATTGGGGGAAGTAGAGTTTTGATTCACATTTCATTGTACAGTAAACACAAATTGTATTAACTTTATGATAAGAAGAAAATGAAATATATATATATTACCAAATTCACAAACACAATGGACATTTTTTTCTTTTCTTCATCCCAAGCAACTTTCACACTTGACAACATCACACACAATCGTTTTTGGGTTTAATTTCATGTACCAACTACCGAGGAGGAACTCTCTTACGGTTAAGTATTTCTTGCTCCTTGAGACGGTGTTGGAACCGAGCAAGCCTGGCTTGGAGACTCACAAGCCCCGCTGCTTTCCTCGACAAGACAAAGCTCAGTTGCGTTACATAGTTTTCTACCATGCTTCCTGGTTTGTCCACCTCCGCTAGAAGCTTCATTTCCTGTTTAAGATTATGACAAAAAAAAACAGAAAATTAACCAAACGAATAATGATCTACAAACGCATAGTCATTTGATTATGTTTACTTACCTCGCGAACAATCTCCATTGTATCCTCAATTTCTTTTCTATGTGCTGTAATCAGCGCTTCCTCTTCCTGAAAAAGTCATGCGGTATAAGTTTCTACCATTGCTTGCAAGCTAATCTCACAGGTTCATCTCATGTTGTTTAAGTGAGTATTTTACCTCAAGCAGTGCATCAATGTTTTCATCAAGCGAAGTGTCGGTTTCATATTGTCTTGAAACAGTTTCACCTGTGTTCTGCCTAAAGTTTGTAAAGGTAGGGATATCTGACGACCTGACGTCTCTTTCAGACAAGTTTTGTGGTCTGTCTGATTTTTCTTCCCGCAACCCTTTCCCACGAGTTGGAGACACTTTCTTCACTTTCTCTTCACGGTCTGAAGTTTCTTGGGGATATGAAGACAAGTTTTGTGGTCTGTCTGGTTTTTCTTCCCGCAGCCCTTTCCCACGAGGTGGTGACACTTTCTTGGCTTTCTCTTCACGGTCTGAAGAAGTTTCTTTGGCATATGAAGACAAGTTTTGTGGTCTATCTGGTTTTTCTTCGCGCAGCCCTTTCTCACGAGGTGGAGACACTTTCTTGGCTTTCTCTTCACGGTCTGAAGTTTCTTGAGGATATGAAGATAAGTGGTTCCTCTGACTATTGGAGCCACCAAAAGAATTGTTCGTCGCCGATCTACTCTTGTCCATTGAGATTGATGGGATTCCACTTTCCTCTCGATTATTTGTAGGCTGTCTAAAGTCAATACCTGAAGCAGTGTAGTTATCCTTCTCGACCCTCCTCCCTGTTTCCTGAACACTCACTACCTGTGGTGGCGCAAAGACATCTTCTACATCATTTGAGCCCATCAAAGAATTCTTATTAACAGGAGGCATTGAGTTTGCAGATAGATCTTTCTTGCTATTTCCACTTTTAGATAGACTTTTGACCCTGTTGATTTGGTATATAATAAAGAGGTTAAGAGAAGCTGAAACAGATAATTAATTTCAGGAGAGGCTATAGTTTCTATAAAAAATACCGATCAGCATATCTTAGTGTATTGAGGGTATGTTCACACGATCCTACACTCGGGGAGATGCAAGAGATCATCACCGTCCTTGAGTTTCCAACAAATGAGTCACGGAGCACTTCAGTTAGTTTGCTTCCACGGAATGGTATATGTAGCTGGTCATTGTCCAGTGCACGTATACATTCCTTAAGAGCCAAGAGACTCTTATTGATTTCTGCGCCTTCAAACCTATGCGAAATCCACAGTGAAAACAAAAACATTAGAATAGAAGATTGGTGGTCCAAAAGTAGCGAGATAGTGCCACACCATCAATACCCACAAGTCCAAAAGAGACATAGAAATTAATCTACGCATTAGTGGTAGGTCAGTACCCAACCACAGGGGTAAAGAGCAACCTCACCTTGTCTGGCGGTCATTGTCTGTGGTGTCTGCACCTCTTTCACTGCCAGCAAGATCAATGAAAGAAATCTTCCCAACAACTTTCCCAGGCAATTCTTTGGCATCATTAACTTTACGTCTGGTTTCTTTTACCTCAACGTGCTTCTTTACAACAAGCTGTAAGATAGCATGTGATCTAGAAGATTCCTCATTTGCTCCAGTTGACCCTGTGCTCCTTTCAGCATTTCCTTTCTCGATGAGTTCCTTTACAATTTGAACATCTGAAACTTCAAACTCTTGCAGCCCAACGATGCAAACTTGTTGTCTACCATCTTCTCGCATCAAAAGCTTCCTACTCGGCGATAATTAAATAATTTAGACAACTCATAACATGCATAGGTAATAATTTAATGCCACCTTTTTGGGGGTCAGATAATTTAGTGAAATCAAAATAACAATCACTAGATAGAATATGCCTCATCAATGTATATGCCAAAAGAAAAAGAAAAGAATACTAACTTTCTCTCACTGAGAAGATCGAACAGCTTTCCACCATATATCTCAAAATAGCTGAGCCACAATTTAAACTTCTGGTTTCTATATACTGGTTGACGCAACAACATCATTAGATCTTCAACAGCTCGTATGGGTAGTGGTTTCATTGTGTATGTCTTACCGCTACCTTAATAAAGTAAAAGATCATCAGGGCAATGAAAACATGAAGAAGATATTATCATATAATATTTTCGAATCAACATTAATGCCACTGCACACCTGTTTGACCATATGCAAAACATGTAGCTTTAGTTCTCTGGAAAATAATGGGAATTATCGGCTCAATTGTGGCCCGATACACCTGTTCAAAGGAATAACAAACAACTTCTAAGTATCCATGCATCAAAACTCAATCTGGACTGAAAAAGTGGGGGAAACCGCATGCTGATCTAAATTACTGGTCAATAATGTATATCGATCTTAACAAAAATCTATGACAGCCCAATCATTACCTCGTCATTTGAAACATCCTCATCTAAAACAGCATCAAAGCAGAAGTCATGATTTTCCACATAAGCAGTCAAATCCACCTGCGCCAACAAGATTATGTTTCGTTCAATATCAGACAAGAAAATATTAAATCAAGAGAATATGTAACCTTTAATAGCAGGATGCCATCGTTCAGTTGTTCAACTAAATCATGGATGCCATTTTTATCTTCAATGAAGAATACACACAAACCTTCAGCTTGGGCTCATGGACAGTCAAAGAATTATCAGATACCGTCACGACATCCTCCTCCTTTTTAGCTGTTTCTTTCTTATTAAGAGGTCTTTTCCTTACCTAAAAAGTAAAGACACCAAAAATAACGGCTTCCTCAATGATCTCTAGTCATAGAACGTTACTTATAAAACAAGCAAAGTAGTAAAGAAACAGGTCAGTGGTCAAGTGAATGCCTTACCACTACTTTAATCTTGGCTACACTGTTATTCTCTTTTTCACTCTTAGGCAATGGGCCAAAAGTTTCAGCATCTGTTTGTTGCTGTTGTTGAAGATTAGTTGGCAAACTAAAATCTTCGTCAAATTCTTTATCCAAGCTAGGCATGAAGGGTGACGGCTCAAAGGGTTCAGTAATCACATGCTATAAGAAGAAAGGAAAATGACATATTACAATGAATTAGTAACTTTCACATAGATAATCTCTTTCTTTAAGAACTAGCAAATTCAAGGGGCATTTACACACAGAATGTTCTCTAACCAAAGCTAACACATCTCGCTCAATCCTTTCAAGTAACAAGAGAAAATGTTGTGCGACAGAAGTCTCGCAGATGGATTGCATGAGCATCAAGCCAAAGAATTAGGTGGGACTCAATATGAAAATGTAAGATTGGCAGTATGAGAATAAGTAACATAATCTGATGATGCAGATTTGTTATCTTTCTATTATCTACAGGCACTAATGGGCTTAACCATGAAAAACATCTGTACTAGTTGCTCTTCCAACCGTACCTCAGATAACAGCTCTGTGTCATCCATAGCATGAAGATCCATTAAACCAGCTCCAAAATCACCTCTGAACTCGGGTGAAAAGAATCCTTCGGAAGAAGGCATAGCTGCAGTTGGTGTATATGATTCAGAAGACTCCCCATTAAGATTCAGATTTCGCATTAGTTTGAACAGCCTTTGATTCTCCTCAGCAGTCTGCGCTCCATAACCCTAGCAGATACAGCAAAAAGAACAAAAAGAAGCCTTCAAATTCCCCAACCCCGTTCATACAAAAAAAAACAAGAGCCAAGCACAAAAGTTTCAATATCAAAGAAATTTACCAAGCGAAAGAGAAAGTACTAACATCCCATAAACAAATTCTAACAAGATATGACCTTTGGACTGCGAAAAATGCATACAAGAGCATATACAATCTTGTCTACGAGAGAATTCACCGTCTAAATCAATTTCCTTGAAGGAAGAATAAGAGAATGTGTTCACACTCGCCCAATTTTGTCAAACACTGATTAATGATCATCGTGGAATAAAGGTTACAGACTCGCACAATTCAAATGGATAGTCAACAATATTCCATGAGATACATTATGACTAACATCCATAAAAGGGAAACAATCCTATATTCAACGAAGTAAAGCTCTAACAAAAACATTGTCTATTTCGCATGAAATACAAAAAAAAAAAAAAAGTGTCAACCTTTTTAACCATCTAGAAGATTAGAGTAAATCCGAAGGAATGCAAGTAAATGAAAGAGGGAAAGCAAAGAACCTGCATGAGAAGGTTAGGAAGATGACGCTGATCATTGCCTCCAGTGGGAGAGGCCAGATGCTGTAACCCAGCGGATTGGAGCCACCTTGCCATTACAGCATCTCCAGCGTCATTAGCGGGTCCCGAATCGTATAGAGCAGCCGCAGCATTGGTGTGCTGCTTCATCTGGCCGCGCTGCGATCTTCTTTGAGGAGCCAACTTGATAGATCTCTTATAACCAACTCTTCATTCATCATCCAAAAACAAAATCAGAAACCCTAATTTATTAATTTCTGATTTCAATCGTAAAGGAGACTCACATGACTCAACCGCAAAACATGAAACGCGAGAGAGCAAACTCGTTTACAAAATCTGAAATTGAACCAATAATTTGAATCAGAGGGAAGAAGATCGAATCAAATCCCACCACGAGGAGGCTACAGTACAAAAAGAAGAGAAACAAAAGATGGAAGTAATGATTACCAGATTGAACACGCAATCGATTGGATAAGAGAGAGATCTGCGATTTTTTTGAATTTTTTTTCCCCCAAATATACAATCAGATCCGATTCAGAATCAAAAGAAAACCCTAACAAGCGATGCTCATCACATCACGTTCCAGAGAGAGAGAGAGAGAGGGCTCTGTTTGTATTCCGTTTATGGCCGTAAGCGACGTTAGGCGGAGAGAGAGGCGTTGAAGAAACATTTTACAAACAACTTACGATAATAAAAATTAAATATAAGTCCTTTAACTTCAGATATATTCACCGATTTGTCCTGTTTTTTGTTAGTGTTACTATTTGGTACACATTATGTGAAACAAGTCGATCTTCTACGAAACGGCCTGACTGCGTTATTTGTTTTTGGATAATCAAAACACAGGAGTTCTCAGTTTAATCATATTCTACGATAGTGTTCTTTTTAGATCATAACAACGACATATAAACCATGGTAAATATTAGAAAACAATTCTTTAACTATAAGTATTTAACCAAATTGATAAGATATTAATGAAGGATATGTGTATTTAAAGATTTCAGCTACTCTATGATATTTAAGGATATTGGATTGGACCATATGTTGCACAAACGAGAGATGATGATTTGAATATATACATCCGAGGACAATGACATCATGAGTTTTCCTTCTACTTTTTTTTTGTTACTCGACATGAATGCCACAACTTTTTGTACATGATAATGATTTAATCTTATGTTCCCTATTATTAGCTATACTATTATACTATTTATTAGCTGACCCATTATTCAAGTCACTTGAGTTTTATTTCAAATTTTTGAAATGTTTAGACGTATGAATATGTGTGTGAAAAGCTATCATATACATGTGTGTGTATTGAATAGTATTACAAGAATATTCAAAAGTAGAGAGGTGGGGCAACAAAAGCTTGTGAGGTACTTTCTTTTTAATCAAAAAAGTTTTTGCTTTCGCCTAAAGCATTATAAAAGGAGTTTTATGCAACTTTTCATCATATTTTATGGTTAACTAGCTAGTTACCAAGTGAGCTAAATAGTAAGAGTTTTTAGGCCACCCGTATTGAGGGTTTTAATGGAGTTCATAGAGAGAATATGCACGTTTACCGAGAGAACTCATCTCCTCTCACCTCTTCTATATGAATCGGGTTCACTGGCGTCATGATGATGTCATGGGGGCACCACGACACGTGGCGGCTCCCCATTGATCCATTCTTTTTTTTGAAAAAGTAAACGAAAAAGATTTTAAAAAAAATTAAAAATAAAAATTAAAAAAAAACAGGTGGCGAACCAACCTCGGTATCACTGATGCAAGTGCTCTTAGTTAGCTAAAACGAATGGAAATAATAAAACATTAAGGGAGATAATGACTTTGAATTATATTAGAGAGACAAGACAAGAGAGTTGGAGCAACGTCAAACCGACCAAATCACGTTTCCTTTTACTTGAAACACAAGACGCACCAACACATTTTGGTTGCATTCTCCTCTCCACACATCTAACATAAATTTGTATACAAATATGTCTTGTTGAGCAGTTCACACAGCTTATAAACTTGATTTTTTTCTATACAGTTAAAGATATGTAAAATAGCCAACGTTGCCTTAATTTACGGCTTTCTAGTCGAAATAGTTAAGCGCCAATGTCTTATGCATAAAAAAATTGGAGCACAATTGCACATATGTCTTATACATATATGTGATTTGTTTCACAGCTAATTCGTAAACCAAGATGGCAGAACAGAAAGATTCTTCCACACGTGTGATGAATTCAGGTGTGAATGGTGACCAAGGGAATGAAGAGGAACACTACATTACTTAACATTCCTTAAAAAATTTACCATTCATGAGGAATAGATTTTTTTCTCATTCCTCCTCATTCATTTGGTTGTAGAGAATTATAGAATAAATTCATTCCTTATTGATTTTGATAAGAAATCATTATTCATCTTCCTTCCTAAAATTTTATTTCTATTCATTCATTATCTGTCCATTCATGCTGTTCCTATTATGGTTTACCACTTTTCTTTTACTTTAAAAAAAGAAAATTGCTATAGAAGTAATTTCTTTGCAGCATAACCCAAATTAATTATTAGAGATCTTAATCCAAGATTGTTTGAATCCTTGCCTCGAATTTCGGGATAAGTTTAGTAAACACAAGGAGATTAACTTAGATAGAAAACAATGAAAAAAGGTAAAACGACCAAAAATTCAATTAATATTAAATGATAACCGTTGTTTTCGGATTAAATAAAAAAAACATAGAGTTGACAACAACAAAAATTGTTGACAAAAAAAATAAAATAAAGAAACATATATAGTCACTGCGACCGAACACATTAGAGCATCATTATCGCGGTCTCTACCGCATGTATCTTAGTATTTTTGTGATTAAAAAAAAATGAAAAATACAAAACACGGAAAACACGTCTCTTAATCTGGCTCCCAGAAGGCACGTATCTTATGGGACACCTGTCGAGTGGGTGAAGAAGAGGGACGCACAGTGTTCTTGAATGGCCGATTCCGACTACGCTTTCCGATTGCAGATGGAGGAGGCTCTCGCGGCTTCCCTCTCTTCCCGATCTCGTGCTCCACCGTAGCCTCCCGTCGTTGAGTGACGTTGATGCCGAAGCGTACGTCTCTGATCCCCAATTTCTCTTTTCCAATCCTCGATATGGCTTCTCCTTGCTTCTTTCTCTGTTGCTGGATTGGTTCAGCACCTTTTCCAATCCTCTCTGGTCTTTATTCAAATATATTTTTTAGTTTCTTAAAAGCAATGAATTGATTGCTCAGATTGAGTTTTGCTCTAATGATGATCAAAGTTCAGAGCTTTGAGACTCATTCAGTTTAAAGTTGATCTTTTTATCTTGTTGACCAGTTTATACGTTGAGTTGTTTTTGGGTATAACTGATTTGCTATTGTTGATGTTCTTTTCAGCCTCATTCTCCTGACAACCGGGCTCTAGCAAGAGAATGCAAAGATGTGAAATTGATAGAGTATACGTTGGTTCTTGTACTGGTGGGAAGACTGAGGATTTTATGGCTGCAGCTAAACTTTTGCATGCGGCAGTAAGTTCTACTTGTTTTTCTGTGTCTTACTGGATATACTTACAAAACAATCTGTTAATTTAGGTTCTTAATCTTAAGCAAAGACATCATTATTACTTGTTCAACACATGAGCAATAGTTTTCTTAATTCTATAGAAACCAATGTTCCGTATGAGACAGTGTTGCTGTTTATTATTCTGTCTTGCAGGTTCTATGTTCTTGAGGAGTTTGATGAAGGAAAGAGAAGTTTCCGTAGACGTTTGGCTGGGCATAATGAACCTGAGATTTCTTCCTGACTGCGTAAAGTTTTGTTTCTTTATGCAACTTGGTTGAGCTGAGGACCAGAGCTGGAGATATGGCAGTGTTGTTCTGTAGAAAAGCAGTTTGCTACGGACAAACAAGAATAACTGAGGTCCTGCACTTTGTGGCTCTACAATCAACACCAAAACCTCAACCGAAGGTAATATATCCTATTAAGATTCCATGAACATCTATTCATGCATCATTACTTTTCATTGTACAATCAATAGTGAAAGTGTTTATGGACTTCTCTTAGACTGGTTGTTGCCAAGTAAGATGTTGATGGTCAGTAGATTTTTCTGATGTGCAGATTGGATCAGACTAGTATTATCTTTGATGGGTTCTCGTCAGGCAGAGGAAACAGAGATAAGTGTTGTTGCGGTCGAGGTGTACGAGAGGATCGACGGTGCGAAGCAGAGGATGGACATGAGTAACAACAACTATGATCTCTAATAACAAACTTGTGTTGAGTATGCTTTACATATTTTTTTTAAGAACCATAATTAAGAGACTTGCAATAAACCATCTAAATGTTCAAATCTTTTTTTAAATCTCTTAATTCACTTTTACACTATAAAAACTATTAAAAAATAATTAAGAGACCCTTTAAGAGGTTTAGGGATAATGATGCTCTTAGCCCAACGATAGCTTCTCACTCAGCACTTGACTTCCTTCAAACCATGTGCGAAGTACAAAAATGTTGGGTTAGTTTTACCCTCCTTGTAGTATGCAAAGACCAAAGTGCTGTCATCATGCATCCCCTCCCCAACAAAGCTGTACATTGTATCAAAACATATCATTAATTGTCATCATGTTTTTTACCAAAAAAAAAAAGTTGTCATCATGTAAGGAAAAAGAGAGGTTGGGGACAAAGAACAAAACTCACAATTGGAAGTCATTGAGTTTGGGGAGCAAGAACTTGGTAGCTCCCTCAATACCCTTCTTGAAGGCAGCTTGGTCTTCCTCGTTGAGCTTTGGTGTCAAAAGCTTGATGTACTTTTTAATATAGGCAATGAATCCCTTTTTATCGTAAGTCGGCTGCTCCTGAAGTCTGAAGGTGTCGACAATGTCAACAACCTTTTGAGTCGTGTCATCAACACCCTCGTCTTCACCACCTTCTTCAGCAGAGGGATTGGCACCAATGTTCACATCAACAGCTCCCAAGGTAGTCCACTGGACATTAAAAATATAAATAAACAAACATCAGAAAAAAAAAACAAATCGCAACTTTGGGATGTAATAGAGTTAAAGGGTTTTTAATAGACACAACAGACCTTTCCTTCAACTTCCCAAAGAATACCGTTCTCAATCTCCTTGTAAGGAAAAGAGTCAGACAGAAGCTCATCACCTGAAATAATTAATTAATAAAATAAAATTCTTTAGTAATTATGCATATTGAAAAAACAAGACTTGTCAAGATAATCGTAATAATTATCAAAACAATGAAATAAAACCCCTACTGAAGAAACGATAAATTCAAAAAACTTTGCTTATCGCTAATAGAATCAATGCGGAGAGGTGCAAATTTGACGATTTTTTTTTGAAAAAGAGCATAATTTAACGAAAAATCATAAGAAACGCAATCACATTAACGAGATACCAATTCCATGCAGAGAATCATAGATATAAGCAAACTATAGAAACGATAAATTCAAAAAAAACTGTGCTTATCGCTAATAGAATCGATGCGGAGAGGTGCAAATTTGACGAAAAATCATAAGAAGCGATCACATAACTAACGAGATACCACAAATTCCATGCAGAAAAAAAGTCGAAATTAAATCAATGATTCGCACGAGAGAATGATAGAAAAGATAACGCAATTGAAAACGAGAGTAACGAATGAATGAGCTTACCGGTTAGAAGATCTTGGTACACCAACATCGTCGCTTATTGTTTTTTATTTTTTTAAATCGCTTTCTCTCCGAATAAAAGAATATCAGACGCAGGTATGAGGAGATTAAAACGAGGACATAAAGTTTGTTATTTATAGACGGGAGTTTCCGATTGACAACAGGAAATTAAAAAAAAAATAGTAAATTATCAATTTAGGTCTTTTCCTTTTTTAAAAGAAATATGGAAAATATATTAACCGTCTGAAAGTTATACGGGTCTGGTTTGGGTGGGGGATCCGAGAGTTTGGGTTACGTATATAGAAAAGATCCGGTTTTTATTCGGGTCGGATAGTTTCTCTCCCTAAAGATGGAGTTATATGCTCATTGTTATCATGTTATGAAAATTTTATTTGGTTTTTTTATATTTGTTTGTATCTCGTACGTCCTTGTGTTTCATACTATGTAAGACGTTGAATTTGCTTATATCGTAAGCAGTCTTTTTGGTCGGGATTTTAGCTACCAAAAGGCAATGGTGCTTGCTCTCAGTAACCTGAAACTCTGGTTAAAGGTTCAACTCCTCCTGCTCTGTTGTCATTGTGAAGCTATATTTGTTGAGAATCCTTTTTAGAATTTCCATCCCTTTGGGATATTGATGATAAGACAAGACAAAAGGGTTGTACGAGGATATGATCTTCAAGGTCACATACCTGGCCATTAGCTACATAAGTTCTGTACAGACCCTTTTCAAAGGACATGTCATCTTGACAGTTAATTAAAAGTTTCCCATCTTGTAACATTGGAAACAACTTGATTTTTACTATACCAGAGAACAAGCAAGATACTAGGTTACGGTTAGTATTGTGAAGAAAGTTGATGAATGTATCATGTATGTATAGGTACAACAGAAGGTTTAGGACCTGCGAAGATTGGTCGTCAGAAGAGAACTGCTAGGTCACCAATCTCTCTGACGTTTACTTTAATGTTCGTTGGCGTGTAAAGCCATAGTTGAGCTAGTGTGTTGTGAATCTTCACATTTAAGATCAATTTCTCTTGCAGTGATGTATATTAATATTTTTTTAAATTACAAACATTGTCCTAAAAACACGCTCATAGGCGTGACAATTCATCTAAAATCACTTGCGGAAGATGAATTTCTGCTCAAGGAGCATTAATATCATAAAGAAACATTTTAAATCAATTAAAATATTTGGGTTTCCTGGTGCAAAGCGCTGATGACATTTGAGTACATGCGAAAGAGAGAAATGGATGTTAGCATTGGTAGTGTGGTATCATTATTCAACAGATGTGCAAGGTTGAAGATGCTTTGGTTTTATTTTGGTAGCCTTTTCTCCAGACTAATAAAGCCTAACGTTGTAACATATACTACAATGATATCGGGATTTAATAGACGAGTCTAATTCATGAACCTGATGCGTTGTTTAGGAAAATGAAAGAATTGCATGGGTTCTTTACCAAATGAAAAAGTAAATTACACCATTAACTGAAATTAGGGGTGTCAAAATGAGTCAAATGGGTCAGTCCAATCCAAAACCCAACCCAAAACCCAAATGGGTTGACTAGTAATGGGTCATAGGTCAATCCAATCCATTTAATAAATGAGTTGGGTTGACTCATTACCCATTAAATTAAATGGGTCATATGGGTTAATGGTTGACCCATCAACCCAACATTTTTGTCTAAACCCAAAATGGATCATTTTAAATGGGCTTTTTGCAGAACCCAATAAATAGAAATAGTGTTAAACATGATTTCAGGTGGCGGGAAAACATGATTTTGCGATTTTGGCGGGAAAAATATTGCGATTTTAGTGAGAAATGATTAAACGGTTTTGGCGGAAAAAATTTAACTAATTTGCGGAAAACATTTTGTGGTTTTGGTGGGAAAACGTGATTTCCCGTTTTGGCAGGAAAACGTAATTTGCGGTTTTGGCGGGAAAATGTGGTTTTGTGTTTTGGCGGGAAAACGTGGTTTTTTGGTTTTGGCAGGAAAATGTGATTTTGCGGTTTTGGCGGAAAAACATGATTTTGTGGTTTTGGCGAGAAAACGTGATGAGTGAGTCTAACTGGACAATTTTAATTTAGAGTTAATGGTTATTTTTAATTTTTGATTCTACTTAAAAACTAAATGGGTGAGGGTTGACCCAACCCAATAGATCCATTAACTTGTTAACCCATTAACTTGTTAACCCATTAACCTGTTAACCCATTAACCTATTAATCCATTAACCCATTGGGTCAAAAATAAACAGTTCATTTGAGTTAATGAGTCAATTTGGGTTGGGTCAACCAATGGGTCATGACCCATCTTGACACTCCTAGCTAAAACTCATGCGTTACTTATGGCGGAGCCACGTTAGTGGGGAGGGATTCACTTGACCCATATGAAATCTATAAAAACTTAACTTTTAGGCTTATTTCACAAAGCTATTGCTATGGTGTACTGGTTAAGCTACGTGCCTTTTTAGCTATAATAAATTGGTTTATGACCCTATAAAATCAAAGGCTAGCGCCTTCATGCTTTTGATCTCAAGCATATGATGGTACAGTTGCAATTTGGGGAGAGGGTACACACAGGTTAGGTATATATTTTTCACAAATGCATGTTGCATATGACTATGCAGAAACTGCAATTTGCTTCAGTGTCATTGTAAATTGTATGGTGTTGATGTTGCATATGACAAGCGCATGTTGATTTATGTACCGTGGATATAACTTAAATCTAACCTTTAGTATGATTGTAAAAATTTTCCAGGTGCAATAAAATCTTTTGACATATTTTTCTGCGCTGAAGACTTGTGTCTATGTTCTCTGCATTAAGGCCAGAGTTGTACATAGGGATGTTAATATGGATAATTACCTATGGGTTTACCCAAATCCATTGATAATGGGTTGTGTTTTTACCCTTCTAAAATTAATTGGGCTAAACATGGGTATGAATTTTTAAAATCCATATTAGATTGGGTAAATACAAGAGGGTAATAGGTACCCATGATTTTTAATTTTATAACATTATATTTTCACTATTTTAATATCTTTTGTTTTAATGTCTTTAATAAACCATAATTTTGTTTTTCCTGTTCAAACTAAAAAAATGAATTTATTCGTCAGAACTCTAAAATGAGTTTTTTCGCCAAAATCAGAAAATTTACTTTCCCCGCAAAATCGGAAAAACGATTTTTTTCTGCCAAAACTGCAAGACGTTTTTCCGCCAAAACCGAAACATGTTTTCCCGCAAAAACATGATTTCCCGCCAAAACCGGAAAACGTGTTTTCCCACCAAAACACGAAAAAGTTATTTTTCGCCAAAACCGCAAAAACGTGTTTTACACCAAAATCGGAAAAATGAGTTTTCTCGTCAAAACCGCAAAAACGTGTTTTTCCGCCAAAACCGTAAAAATGAGTTTTCCCGCCAAAACCGCAAAAACGCGATTTCCCGCAAAAACGTATTTTTCGCCAAATAAAAAAAAAACGTGTTTTCCCGCCAAAACTGCAAAAACGTGTTTTTCCGCCAAAACCAAAAACGTATTTTTCGTCAAAACCCCAAAAACGTGTATTCCCGCCAAAACCACGAAAATGAGTTTTCCCGCCAAAACTGCAAAAACGTGATTTCCCGCAAAAACGTGTTTTTCGCCAAAACCGCAAAAACGTGTTTTCCCGCCAAAACCGCAAAAATGAGTTTTCCCGCCAAAATGTTATTTCCCGCAAAAACGTGTTTTTCGCCAAAACCGCAAAAACGTATTTTCCCGCCAAAACCACAAAACATGTTTTCCCCCCCAAAACCGCAAAAAAAGTTATTTCCCGTAAAAACGTGTTTTCCCGCCAAAATCGCAAAAATGTGTTTTCCCGCCAAAATCAAAAACATGTTTTCCTGCCAATACGAGTTTTCCACAAAACCGTGTTTTTCGTAAAATGAGATTTCCACAAAAAAAAATTCCCAAAAAATCGAGTTTTTCCGACAAAATCAGAAATGCATTTTCTTGCCAAAACTGGAAAATGAGTTTTTGGCCGTACTGGAAAAACTAGTTTCTAGGAAAAAAAAGTTATGCATAATCTCTTTAGAACAAATAAAATAGTAGTTTGGGTAACCATGGATTAATCTATATTCTACTGGGTTATTTTTTTGAGTTTTAATTTAACCTTGATGTTTGTGGGTTTTCGCGGATTTGGTATAAGGTCGGGTTTTTTGTGGGTTGGGCTGGGCTGGGTTATTTTACCCATTTTAATATCCCTAGTTGTACATAGAAGTATTGAAGTCGAGAGCACTTTAATAAAGCTAATCAATGGGGGTGATTGGTTGGATTGTACATGTAGAAATTTTACTGTAGAATTTAGACTGTAGATTTTTTTGATGTAGTTGTATCTAATGTAGCTGTAGAAATTAAATGAGAAAAAATATAAAATAAAAGATATTCCTACAACAATCCTACAGCAATATTTTTTTGCTTTAGAAAATAAGGTACCTACAACCATTTTTAAAATTTTTTGACTTTAACTTTAAAAACTACTTAAAGCATGATTGGTGATTTAAATGGTTGTAGATAGAAATTAAAGCTAAAGTCACTACTTACAACCCAACCAATCACCCTCAATGTATAGATAGATACTGTTGAGCTAGTGCTTTATGAATCTAACTAGTCTTGTAAGGGGGTCAAGTTTTTGTGATGAAATCCTTTGACTTTACTAAATGAAAAGGACCAGAGGAAACTACTACTCTAGCAAAAGGAGATGAAGACAAAATAAACCAAATTAGCAGATTTAAACCAACCAAACCGGTTCAATCTCTGGAGTGGAGACAATAAAGGTAAAACCGTAAAAATAACAAAATCCTCCTAAAATCTCGTAAATATGCAGTTAATAATTTTTGATATAGAAGAAAATGCTAAACGATCTCATATTCACATATGACTATATGAGAATATCTCGTATAACTTTGTCTTTGGTGGATTACTTCTTTTTTTATTAATTGTTTTAATTATGTTCATTACATTGGTCCTACACATAAATCGAACTGAATACATTGGTCTGACCGAACGAGTTTCTACCAACAAAACGAGGAAAAAAACAAAAAGAAACCCAATCAGAGGAAGAGCTCTTGCGGCAGTGAGGTGGGGTAAAACTTCATTGCTGCACAATTGTATTTCTCTTGACTATACTTCTTTCTGACTGCAACTACATCGCCCGAAGGACTCTCATGACATAGCCGAAGAAGACTCTTAACACACGCTTCCAAATGTGTAGCCCTGTACCATGCGTAATGCTCTAACGTAGAGCTCCATGGTTTTCTCGAAGGGTGTAATACGTATTGTGCCAAGAAAACAGCAGAGGCAGCGACGAGTGATGGAGCGTAGCAAAGCATAGTGTAATCCAAGAGAGATAATTCGCAGAGATAACTCGCTACTGACTCAAACAAGAGGGATGGCACCACCTCTCCTTTGCCTTGTGCAGCACGGACAAATCGCCCTAGAAAACAATTTGCAGTTGGAGTCGTTAATTCGAACTTCAAGTAATCCAAAACACAAGCCTCCATCTCCAGAAGCTCGTCACTTGAGTAAGTGTTATGAGTGATGTAACAGAAACTCTCCACGTGAGGCACCCACCGTTGTTCATATTTTGCTGAAATCATCATGCATGAAACACCAAGCAACTGCAAGTTTTTCTTGGTGATTACGTTACCTGAAAGGTACCTGTCTAAACAGTTCACTGCAAGATACAAAGTCTCTGGCCAAAGCCGATACGTTTCGGCAACCTCCACGAGCCAGTCAATGAGGATAGCACGCATGCTAGGGTTGATGTTTGGTTGAACTCTCTCCATGTAATCAACAGCAGGTCTTTTATTTACCTCGGATAAATGCAAATACTCGTAGATATCGCACGCATAGGCACCACAAAGCTGTGGATCCTCCAAGTTAATACTATCAATGTCATCAACCTCATCATCATCTCCGAGAGGATTACAGAGTTTTAAGACGTCGTCGAGTGGGCGAGAAACTAGACTCTCCTTGGATTGATTCCTTGAGGGAGAAGTCAGTTTAGTCGTGGAAGACATTGTTGTTGACGAGGAAGTGGAAGATCTCTGATTCGTAAGCGTTAGGGTTTCTCTTCTGCTAGGGAAAGATCTTAAGCGAGTAAAGACGAGGAACAACGATGATATAAATATCAGTGAAAATATAATTTGGTGTTCATTATAAAAAAAAAGGAAAGAAAGGTCAAATACAAAAGGAAAATACTAAAAAATTATCTATTTAGCATTCAATAAAAAAAAGGAAAGAAGAGTAAGGGTAAAAAGGTCAAAATACAACATGCGCGTCAACTTTGGCGTCGTCTTCTTAAATATCCAAAACACATAAGCACTTTCCCACGAACCTCCCTCTCTCCCCATTACTCTTAAAAAAAAAACACTTTCTTCACTCTCTCTCTCTCTCATTCGCCACCATCTCATGAACTCCAACGACCAGTACCCAATGGGCAGACCCGACGAAACCACTTCACGAACCTACGCAATGAGCGGCAAGATCATGCTAAGCGCCATCGTAATCCTCTTCTTCGTCGTCATCCTTATGGTCTTCCTCCACCTCTACGCTCGCTGGTACCTCCTCCGCGCTCGCCGCCGCCATTTCCGCCGCCGTAACCGTAACCGTCGCGCCACCATGGTCTTCTTCGCCGCGGATCCTTCCCCCGCCGCCGCCACCGCCGTCGCCTCCCGCGGCCTCGATGCGGCGGTGATGAAGTCTCTCCCCGTCTTCGCCTTCTCCGAGTCGACTCATGGAGATCTGACCGAGTGCGCGGTTTGTCTCTCCGAGTTCGAGGAAGGCGAGTCGGGTAGGGTTTTGCCTAACTGCAAACATACGTTTCATGTTGAGTGTATTGATATGTGGTTTCATTCTCACTCCACGTGTCCTCTCTGCCGCTCTCTCGTCGAGGCGACTCCGGTTGAGGAGGAGCGAGTGGTGATCACGGTTTGTCCTGAACCGGTTTCTGCGATTGAACCGGGTTCGAGTTCTGGATTGAGGGATGAACCGGATGATTTAATGAGAAAACCGGCGGGGATTGAGGTGCCGAGGAGGAACTTGAGCGAGTTTGAAGACGATTTGAGTCACTCGTTTAGGTCGCCGATGAGTAGGATGTTGTCTTTCACTCGGATGTTGAGCAGAGGAAACGCTTCGTCGCCTATGGCCGGAGCTCCGCCTCAATCTCCGTCGTCTAACTGCCGGATAGTTACGACCGAGTCAGATATCGAGCGTGGAGGTGAAGAGATTAGGTGACGTGTGTGTTGCTTATTGGTTGAGAGTTAATGGAAAGTAAAGCTACAATTTAATTACATTGTTGTTAAAGTCAACAAGCCTTTGTCGACGGTTGATTTAAGCTCCTGTGACACGTGGCGTAATCTGAGAGACCAACGAATCTTATTCACCATGTGTTTTACTTGTGTTAGTTTATAGTAGATAGAATTGTCTGAAGATGTACATAAGTTGTGTCAGTCGTCGATGTTTAGATTGAATCTTCTTTCTATTTATTTTTCTTTATTCCTTCTTTTAGTTTAGGGGAATTAGGCCAAGTAACCATTAGAAACAAAAAAAAAAAAGAAAATAACCATAACAAGGCTTTAATTATGATATGATTGATTTTTTTTCTCTTTATTCCCCATTTTATCCTCAGCATGCGCGTGAAAACAAATTGTATCTTTCATTTTCTAAACTGTTGTTGTAATACATTATATTGGGTTACAAACTGAAAAAAACAAGAGAGATTGAGGAGGTGTCAAAACTTTGGTGATGGAAGGAAGCGGAAATCTGAGCTATATTCTTCAACCATGAAAAGAATAGTTTAAACTGTAATTGTAATACATTATATCTGGTCACAATCCAATTTTTTTATGAAGAACTAATTGAAGTAGTTTACGGTGGGGCTGGACACAACAGTGAAGGATGAAGAAGATGAAGTATAAGTCTATACTATATGAAAAAAATTAATAGTATAGTAACCGTTTACCGATTCCTCTCATTCTCCCACTCCCTCTCCCTCTCCTGCTCCCCC
>CAKOAT010108933.1:74401-88013 GCA_932364175.1 Eruca vesicaria subsp. sativa
CTCTACCCGTTCCCCTCCCCCTCCTCCTCTCGCTCTCCTCGTTCCCTTCCCCCTGTCCCTCTCCATCTCCCTTTCCCTCTCCCTCTCCCTCTCCCTCTCCCTCTCTATGTCCATGTCCAAGTCCCTGTCCATGTCTCCCTCCCTCTCCTATATTTTACCTACCAATAATCAACACAGTTTTACCTACCAACAACGAACACAGTTTCATATCTGATAGACTCTATGCTTGATTGTTCTTTTGTAAATAGAATGTAATTTTGTAGGTGATTTGTGAGGTAAGATGTTATATTTTCTATACTAGTACTTGTATACAATAGTATAGTATGTAAATTCACAATATGCAGTTACGTCAACCCATACTGCTTGGATGTTATATTGATATTATACTATGCACCGTATATAATAGTATAGTATTGTATGTATACCGTATATGCAGTTACGTCAACCCATTTCAAACATTTTCATTGCTTGCTAACCACCTCTCCTTCTCCCTCTCCCTCAATCCCTCCCCTTCCCCCTCTCCCTCTCCCTCTCCCTCTCTTTGTATTGGAGTTCACTTTGGCGCCCACAAGCACATGTGCTTCTGGTGTCTTTTGTGTTTCCTTGTGCTTATACTACATCATATATATATTATAGTATAGTGTTGCTCATGGGGTCAGACAAGAACATCTCATTCACGGTTAATGATGTCTGTGCATATACCTTGAGTTAATTGAATTGTCCATTATATACTAAATTACTTATAGTTTAGAATGAAGTCAACAATATCCAAACACGATGGAAGCAAAAGGGTCTTTATACATCGCCAATAAAAAAATGCCTAACTTTAATCCTTGGCGATGGGTAAAACGTGCGGCCTCGTCTGACNTCCATTATATACTAAATTACTTATAGTTTAGAATGAAGTCAACAATATCCAAACACGATGGAAGCAAAAGGGTCTTTATACATCGCCAATAAAAAAATGCCTAACTTTAATCCTTGGCGATGGGTAAAACGTGCGGCCTCGTCTGACTATGTTATATGGTTTGTGGTATAGTATACTTTAATCATGTTCCTTAGAAAATATGACGCGCATATATTCACGCGCACGCAAGTGAAGGATAAAAATGTCAAGATTTGGTTCTAATTGTCACATCAACTATTTAGTGGTTAGATTCTTAATATTCTGAACTCTTATGGTTATTGAACAAAATCACCCTTTAGTTTACTCCCATCTCTATAGACTTTTTATGTAATACCAATTCAATGGTCATGAAATCATGATAGAGACTTCACATCATTTGATTTGTCACCAATTCAATGTCTTTAATCAATCGTAAATGTAAATGCAGCTTTTGAACAATCAAAGCCATGGTTCTCATATTAATACTCTATGATAGGCTATTTTCACTACAAAAATGTGTCTCTGTGAAAGTGTTAATGTTTCTGCATATACATGATAGCTTTTAACTTTTTGTAATATGATTAGTGATTACTATACCCTTTTTGTCTATGCGTGTTTGTATTCGTTGCGTTTCTTTACATATAACCAGAGACCTACTATCTCACAAGCTTCAATCAATAAAAACGTAATATGTGGTGGAATTAGATTCTTATTTTATCTCCTCGCACGAAAGTAATATATATAGAGTTATTATGAACATGCAAGCAATTAGTTTTCAACGATCTAATCCATGTACAAAGAGAGTCTTGACACGTTAAGTGACACGCAGAATCAGAACTATATGCTCAACACGACTATGACTTTCGAGTCTTGACACCAGTTAGTTTACTTCAAACAAAATTTATTATTTTTCGTTTTCCTTCGAAGAAAACCCCTTAGAAAAAAGGGCATCGTCAATGTATTGGTTTCAGATTTGTAAACTATATATTGAAATATGACTCATGGTTTCTACGCGTAAGTGGACCAAGTCTCTTATGCCTCCTAACCACACCACATAGTGGGGGTATTTAATTAATTTATATGTTTCCCAACAAATATGGAGTAACAACTTGCACTAACTCTCCAACTCCAATCATCATATATATTTGTTCAATTGAAAATAACAACTCGCACTACATACAAAGGACCAAATCCAATCATCATTTTTTTCAAATGAAAGTACTTAAAGAACGTATTTGATGTCGATGATTGGCGTTAATAAGTAAGCGTAAATTATTAGTGTTTGATATAAAATAATTTGGAGGCTAAAAACACAATTAAACAACTAATCAAAGGTTGGTAAAGCAACTACAATAGAAACGTAAATGATGGGGCAATTTAGAGGTACATGTATATGTTCACTCATACAAGTAGATGACATAAAAAGTATCACGAGAATACAATTTCCAGGAACTTTCCATTGTCAATTAGATGACGCCAAAGTCTTTGTTGCGACCAAAAAGTCCAAAACCAGTGTTGAAAACAAGGAATTTACATGTAGATACAGTCACAGACTGATCTAGTACTACTTTTCTTTGCCTTTTTGTTCTGGCTTTATATAGAACGTTTACTGTTTTATTCTCTTTTTATAAATTTGGCAGTATATATGTTTCGTCTTTAAAAATATTTCATAATAAAACACGAACATAAATAGACCAATAAATTGAACTGATACAACTTGAGTTACAAACAAGTTGAAATTGATAGAACAAGGCATCTAAATACATAAAGAGATCTATGAACAATTTTGAACCTGATTCTTATTCCCTTGAGATAAAAAGAACTTCAATTTATCAACTACAATCCAAATTCTTTTTAAAAATTCCAGAATCAACCTCTGTAAAATGTTAAAAAGATCATCAAAAAAGTAATTGGATTGTTATTACAACTGCATATTCTGTTACATCTTTCAGACAATGCCTGATTATACATAACTGACAGTTACAGAGTTTCCTAACTGTCTGATAAATATCACTATAATCTAACTTGTGGAGTCATTAGCCATATTAGCTTTACAATTTAAGAAAACTTCAGTTACCTCGCCTACGACCTCATCTCTTCTTGCTCATTCGTGTGCACTTAGTGCCGACAGTGTTGATCTTTGAGATCTTTAACGGGACTTTCCTAGTCTCTTGGCTTGAGGCAGAACATGTGTTTGCCTTCTTTGGTGGTGGTGACTCTGGAGATTTGCCTCTGGCTGTTGGGGATTTTTCTCGTTTCCGGGGTAAATGCATTGCATTTTTCTCAGTCTTTCTGTAACGATTACTGAGTAACCAAACGCTGAAAGGATTCACCGCTGTATAACATACTGGTTCGCCCACCGAGTTCCCAGGTTTTTCCAGTTCAACCTCTCCATTGTTCACCTGGACATAACATTTACTCTAATGATGATTTTTTTTGTTTTAGTGAACAAACAGAAAAATGTTTTGCTCTTTGACTTACCAACTGAAGAAGCGCAGAGAAAGCACGGGCTACATCGTGCTTTTCTTGGTCTTTCACGAGATCAGTAAAGGTCTCAATGTCTCGGCTCTTTTCAACAGTCAGTTTGTTGACAATCCTTTCTCCATATTCTTGAATGTCAAAAGGAGGGTGTAGCTCCTGATCATTGAATGAAAAGAACAGACAATGTAGAAAATGCATCAGATCTCTGACTTCACGTGAATGGTCAGAGAAAGTAGAAGAAAGATATTACTTGTTCTTCTAGGTTTTGCTCGATTTTCTGTTTCCACGTTGAAACCCGAGCAGCTAGATCCGTTTGCTTCTCACTTTTAGCTATGTTAGCAAGAAGAGCATCCTACACACATACAGATCATTTGAGCTTCCATAGGAAAATGGATGAAAAACACACACCAACTCTGTCTATTAAAAGTTGGCATACGTAGATGAGAACTAGAACATCTAATGTAGTTACCAGGTGTGAGCGACAAAGATCTTCCAAGCTTTCTTGACAATATGAGTCGTCGTTTCCAAACCCATCGTGGTTGGGAAAATCTGCAGCTCCACCATCATTCTGCATGAATCCAAAAGAACGGATAAGGGTTGCATATAATTTCACTGTAAAGTGTTCAAATTAGTGAACAACTCACCATGTTGGGACCATCTTCATCCATGAACGCAGGTTCATGATCATCACCATCATGCGCTCCAAAATCATGGAAGTCGCCATTATTAGCTTCATCATTGTTATCCTTAACGCCATCATTCTGATTGCCGTTAGCATCAGTAGCTTGGTTTCCTCCATTCACAAGCATTGCTCGAAGCTGAAAGCAAAACCATCAGTTTTTTCTTCATTAAAAATCAGGTAACGCTATAGAGAAATCAAACCTTCTCGTAATAGGGAATGTCTTGTGGTTCTCTCTCACTGTTACTAGAAGGACGGCACTTCTCCCAAATTCCGCTGAGCTCTGTACTGATGGGACCGTTGGGTCTAGCAAGTGGAAACATGGACGTAATAGGATCCTTGGTAAGACTAGCTCCAAACTTCCACATATTTTTTACTGCTCAATTCAAAAAAAGTATAACATGAGCTAGAAGTAAAGCGCAGATCATCATCAGACATCAGTCAAGAAAAGAAAAGACATTTCGAACCTTTTTTAAAAGGCTTCACTTTCAACTTCCCTGGTTCATAGGGATTCAGTGGCTTCCACGGATCATCTTCATCAGCATCAGTATCACTCAAATCCATGGTTCCTCCATGGTCATTATCCATGTCAAAGCCATGATCATTGTCTTCAAAGGGAGGAGGAGGAGGAGGCTGAGACTCTTGGTCACAGTTTTGAGCATCGGGAGCACTTCCACGTACTGGTGACAGGTTGAAATTAGTGCGAAGATTCTTTCCCACAGATGATCTTCTACGAGCACTTCCTCCAGAACGACCTACAGGTGAGAGAAAACTTTTACGAGCTGAGCTGCCTCTGCGAGAACTGTTCCTTCCTTTACCAGCATAGTTATCACCTAAGAAATCATTTACCGCTACAGAATCACATGGGTCTAATAGAATAAAATCCCGGTAGAGATGTGTAGTTGCCAACTGCAAGACATGAAAGTTAAGAAGTAGCTCAAACACAGACTCTTGTTATTATTAGAGAAGTGGAGGAACAGGCAATTACCAGATAGGATTCCAGTTCTCCTCCGTCACCACTAGTATCCAAGCAGTCACCTTCAAGAACAACTAAATTTGCTGGAGGCTTAACAAACTGACTTGGACATGAATCTCCACCAACCGAGTTGTCCAAGCTATTCTTTGCGTCCACTATATTAATAATAATATCTGAGGTTTAAAAAATATGGCACCAGGATACCATGTTTAGATTTTCGAACTTTAACTACCTGGGATGTCATCCACATTCCAGAAGAGATCATCTTCTTCTTCATCAACCTGACGAGAGGAGCTTGCCTCAGCCTCGTTTGATGTACCTTTGGACTCTTCCTGGTCTCTATTTGAAAAATAGCAAGAACAATCGATCAGTTAGAGAAGACTTGTTATCTTTATAAATTTGAAATTATCATATATGTGCCGTTTGTTTGATTTAGCTACATTGTCAGCATCATTTCTCAAATAACTGCCACGGATGCAAATTTCCAACTGAAATCAATAGAGAGACAATGTGACCAGAACTAACGATTAGCAACTTTAGATACTAAAAGTAAAAGAAGAAAAACATCAAGTCACAGCCTAGAAACAGCACCTATGCAGAAAAAAAAATATTTTCAGGTGTAGCCATTGTATAAAAAAAATCACTCCATCTGTGAGCAAAAAAAAACAACCTCATACCTAAACAGCTAAATCCTGAAATGTTTGATCTTTTATCTTGTTCGATTGGCTAACTATATAAATTTGGTAAATAAAAAAAAAAAAAAAAAACTCTGGAAAAAAAAAAAAGACAAACCTTTGCTTGGATAGGAACTCCAAAGTACGTAAGACCAAATTATACAAGTACTCAACTTTCTTGCTGTAAACCTGAACCGAACCCTGAAGCAACAACGCAGCTACAAACCCACCACAACACAATTTCAAAACCCCAATCTTTTTCTTTTTTAATCGAAAACCCTAAAATTCAAATCATAATAAACTTCAAAATCAAATCACCTTCAGCGAAATTCACAGGAACCTGCTGCCCATTTTCTTCTTCGTTTCCAGTGATTTCTCCGGAACATATCTTGAGAAGGTACTCTTCTAGCTTCTCCGACAAATCAACTTCCCAATTCGCCACCAAATCCCTCTCCGGCTGTACCCTATGAATCCTCTCTCCGCCGTGACTCGTCATTTACTGTAAATTAAGCTTCTGTAGGGAGAGATCGGATGATTCATAACCTTAATCGTAAAACCCCCCCCAGAAACCCTAAAAGTTGCGAATTGGGGATCTTCACTAGAAGAAAGAACTTCCGCGCCAATCAAGAGAGTTTCAAATTGAATTTTGAGAAAATAAAAATTGGGAGGCGAAGAGACGTAAGGATCCAAGACGAGAATTGACAAGTGATTTTACTGAAGTTGAAGGTAGTAAGGAACCAATCTGTGAGATTGTTTGGGATTTTTGACTTCTCGACATTTTCCCGCTTTTCATAAAAGGCCAAATGTTGTTGGGGCTAATTCATTTGTTGGGCTTTTCCCGTGTAAGATCTCTCTATCTTCGGCTCATGTTTATTAATCAAATATATAGTATAGTATTCTTTTTGTTTTTCTGAAACACCAATATAGCATAGTATTCATATCATATAGTTTTTCACGTGATCAAGTTTATTATTAATGATTTTAATAGGAATATGTATTTATCTATTAAAAAATCTATTATTTTATTATTTTATCAATTTATATAAGTTCCAGTTCAAAATTGGTAAATTTATTAATGTATCGAATATTAATTTACAAAATTTCTATTGTATATAAAAAGAGAAATTTTTCTGGATATATTTTTTTAGTTTATTTTCACAAAAATAACATTCAAAGAAGAAAATGACCAAAATAGTTTTTATTAAAGGGTAAATATACATTTATATCTCTTGATTAACTAATCTAAACTTAGTTGATAGTTAAAGTGTGGGGGTTTGGGTTCAGAGTTTTAAATCTAAATAAATAAATATTAAAATTTTCAATATAAAAATAGACTATTTTAGTCATTTTATTTTTAAGGTTATTTTTGTGACAAAAACTTATAAATGGTTATTTCAGAGAATCGTCCATAAAAATATTATAATGATAAAATGTGTTTATAATTCAGTCATTGTGTATCTATTGTTTATAATTTGACTACCCTTAGTTTTACACATTAAAAGCTAATTTGTAGAGGAGTTAATTGATTATACCAAGTGATCAACTCATGAATTGAGCTTAATTGAGTGACATAAATGGGAGTTTAACAATATCCCATAAACCAGCTACATACTATTTCCAAAAAAGGTAACTTGACAACAAAATTCAAGTAAAATATTTTTTTTTCTAAATTTTCTCGAGTTTCTCCAGACCTTAACTCATTTTTGGTGAGCTTAGATTTCTCTTCTTTTTTGTTTATATAATTAACTATAAACGAAAACAAACATCCGCAACCGCGCGGATGTTTGTTTTCGTTTATAGTTAATTATATAAACATTTTGTTTTCACTTGTAAATTGGTATATATTATAATAATCACATATTTACAATATGTGTAGTAAATATTTTTCAAACATAATAATATTATATAATATGTGTTCCTCTCTTCAGATTTACAAGGTAAATCAAAGGTTCCTTTGGTTGATTTATTGAATTAGAATCATTTGCATGTTGTTTTCCTCTTATGTTTTTGGTTGAGATTTTCATTTGAAATCGATTTGGGGGTGAATTCTAATTTGTACTTGTCTTAAATGTTCTTTTGGGGGTGAATTTAGATGAGAGTCATGAAAAGTTGTGGTTTTTTTATGTCCTATGGAGTTAGTTCTATCGCAGTGGTGAGCAGAGATTTGTATAGAAGATATATAATCATAATTGTCTCTGAAAAATAGGGTCTCGGGGGGTTTGATTGATATTGCACTTGAAAGAGATTTGTACTACTACGTGAGGTTTTGGTGTTGGTTTGTTTTTCAGGAGCCTTGTTAGTGATGATCATGGTACTCGTAGTCACATGTTTAACATCTTATTTCGTCTTTTGCTTTTGTTAGCTATTTGAGTTAGAGAAGGTCGACGGAACTGAAGTTATGAATGCACTTTTTGAGTTTTTTGTGTTGGAATTTGGAACATATCAAAAACATTGGTGTTTTATCCAGACACTGATTAAGTTTGTTGAGTCTGTTTTTGTTTTGTCCTAGCTAAGAGACGTGCTAGGCATGTGTTTAGACTTAAGTTAGTTTTCAAAAGACTTTCATCTGTGATCTAAACATTGTTTGCATCTCTGTTTATTCATTCTTCTCTTGATGTGAGATGAGATCTCTTATATGACGATGTTTTCATTATGAGTTTGAGATATAAGATCTATTATTTGGTGCAGACAATAGTATCCTTGGAGGTTCTTGTGATTGCATGTTGTGGTACTGACTGTTTTAGTAATAATGGTTCTTTCAATTTTGAAAATGATATTTACAGGTAAGCATGCGCAATCAAAGTCAATCTTGAGCAGACTATACATATGGAAGATTGTTACAGAGGAACTTTAGTAAAGCTGTAGTAACCAATGGCTGCTGTAACTCTTCACACTCTGCAGCTGAACTTACAAAAGCTCCCTCCACCTCTCCTGCCACTTCCTCTGAGGAACTGATTGTGAAGTACAAGTCCCAGTTGAAAATAAACCCAAGGCATGACTTCATGATGGTCTTTACCTGGAAGGTCTGTGAGACGAGATCAATGAAAATGGTGAGGAAGGAATCATACGAGAAGGGAGTTGCGGCAGTGCGATGTGAAGGGTGTGATAATCTGCATTTGATTGCAGACCGTCGTGGCTGGTTTGGAGAACCGGGGAGCGTGGAGGAGTTTCTTGGTAGGTACAGATTCAAAAACAGACTTTTTTGAGTAGCATGTGCAACAATTAGTTTTTTTTTGTGTGTGTTTGTATATGGAATATGAGGTCATACCATGTTGTGCAGGTCTAACTCTTAGTACTCCTTGAGATCTTGCTATAAGTCTTGGGACCAGTGACACGGCAAGGTTCATGATTCCTGTTGAGATTTCTTGTTATTCCAGAAACAGACTTGTATCCTTACCATTTTTACATGTCGAATACAAGTATTTGGGATTACCAAAGAACATCAACCCAATCTTGAGGGACATGTGTTTCCTAATCCCGTGGATCCCGAGAGTTACATGGTAATGTTGGTTTACAAGAATGCTTCTCTCACCCTTGAAGGTAGACTCATATCTGCAAACTCCCACTCTTATTTGTTATTAGGTAGAAACATAATTCAGAACAATACTACCTTTCTGTTTTAGAAATTTTTGACCGCTGCGCTGAGGGATCTTGGGATGTTTTTAACAAGAAACTCTTATACTCGCGTACGTTTCCTCCTCACATACCTCTCTGAGCATGCATTATCTAATGTGTGTGTGTGTGTTTTTTGTTCTCTATGTGTTAATTCATCTGTATAGACTATGACATTAGAGTCGATCACTTAATCATTAGCAACACTCTTGTTATCTGATAGTTATTAATAAGTCCATATGTTTGTTGCATACTTGCATTTTAAGGTGTTTCCATTATTTCTCTTCTACAAACAAAATTTTCACAAGTTTTATAATTTTTTTTTTTAATTTCTAAAGACTCTTAATTGGGTAAGACCATTGGACAACACATCTTTGATTAAAATTCTTAACTATTTAAACAAAAATAAATAAATAAGGCTAAGGATTCTAATGGTGGTAAGAGCACCTCCAATGAGAGTCTTTAAGGAGGAGTAATTAGGAAAAAAATAATTAAATAATTAGTAGACCCCACAAAAAAAATAAGGATTCGATCTTTAAAATCCCTAAATAATGAATGTTTCTTAGGGAATCCTTACACTATTTGCGGGTCCCCAGGACACGTGCCAACCCGCGAATCGTCATCTTTTTTTATTCTTTAAAAAAAAAATCCGAAATATTCTTACCAAATCCGAAATACCATTTTTCTTAAGGACTCCAATGGGTAACGCCGTTGGAGATGCTCTACCACCATTAGAGATGCTCTTAGTAGGGCTGAGCATTTTGTTCGTTAAATTTGATTCGATTCGTTATATACATTATTATTATAGCTTATGATTTGACTAACTATATTCACATTATTACTTATATAAGAGTATTAGATAAAAATAAGAGAAAAATTATGAAAATTAAAAAAAAAATCTTAAGTTTTGTGTTATTATAGTTACTAACTTAAACTTAAAAAATTATAAAATATGTAAATTCAGTACTTCTTTATTTTATATTTTATATATCATGTAAAAAATATTTTAAAAATAAATTTATATCAAATTTTTAAGATTATTTGTAACGGATGAGATATTCGTAAGTATTCATAAATATCCGCAAATATCTATTTATTTTCTGGATATCCGTTTTTCTGGATATCCGTATTTTTCCGACGCAAAACAAATACCAAAATCAGATATCAATAACATACGAAGCAAATCACAAATGCCTTTGAAAACCCGAATATCCGATCTGTGCCTACCTCTAGCTCTTAGGAAACATTCATTACCCGACGCTCGTGGAGGCAACACTCCAAATTCAGATTAATAAATTAATGACATTCCCATACGTTTTTCTTCTGATAGTAAAACAAAGCTTCTAGTTTTGTCGTTCTTTGGATTAAATTTTGTAACCGTCGTGTATCAAGTAACATGTGTCAGTGTAACTACAAGTATAATTCTTATAGATTTTATCACCGACGTATACTCGTAAAAGCTTTCTTATCTTCTATTTTGTCAACATACTATACATCATTTCGCCTACAAAAGCGTTTCACCTCTACCTAACTGATCTCTCTTGAAACCAGTACCAGAAAAAAAAGAAAACAAACAGAGAAAATGTGTGGCGGTGCTATAATTTCAGATTTTGTTCCTATCCTCACCAAGGCCAAGGGTAGAAAACTCACGGCGGAGGAACTCTGGTCTGAGCTTGATGCTTCCGCCGGCGATGATTTCTGGGGTTTCCATTCCACTTCCAAGCTCCAATCCACCAACCAACAAGGTAATATTAAACCCTTTTTCAAAAAAATATTAAGCCCTTTTTTTTAAAAAAAGGTAATATTTATAAAATTATTCATGCAAAAAAAATCCTTTTAGAATATGAAAATTTTAAAGATAAATAGTTGGAATAATGTAAGAGTATTTAGTAAATTGAAAAAGGAAAAACAAAATTTATAGAAGTTTTTTTTTGTAAAATCAAAATTTATAGAATTTGCATGAATAATGATGAAAAGAAAGATTATTCGAAAGAATTATTTAGTTTATTGTGGAACTTTGCTGTAATTTTGCACCTTTAAACTATAGAAATGGCGTTGAAAGCGGAGGCGGTGGAGAAGGAGAGAGAGCCAGCGACGGATAAACAGAGGACGAGGAAGAACATTTACAGAGGGATACGTAAGCGTCCATGGGGAAAATGGGCTTCAGAGATACGAGATCCAAGAAAAGGCACCAGAGTCTGGCTCGGTACCTTCAACACGGCTGAGGAAGCCGCCATGGCTTATGACGTAGCGGCTAAGCGTATCCGCGGCGATAAAGCCAAGCTCAACTTCCCTGATATTATTCCTCCTCCGCTGACACCACCTCCAGTATCAGACGATCAGCCTCCGGCGAAGAGGCTTTGTGTACTCTCTCAGGGCGAGTTAACTCAGCCGAGTTTCCCGGTGGAGTGCACTGGGTACAGGTTTGAGCCTGATTACGATCTTAAGCAGCAGATATCGAGCTTGGAGTCTTTCCTTGAGCTGGACGGTATAACGTCGGAGCTACCGAATCAGCTCGACGAGTCAGTGGATATGTGGATGGTTGATGATGTTATCTCTTCGTATGCCTAAATAGAGTAAAAGTAATAAGTGAAAATCAAATAAAGTCTGTAACCGCCGTTACTGATTGTGTTGTGTTGTCTTGTGGTTGGGAATGTTTAGAGGTATCGTGAGTGACATTCACATCGAGCGTTATATATACGGTTCGTGGTATTGTTATTTGTTTTATTTTACTATTACACCTGATTTCTCTAAAATGACAATTATTTCGAAACAGAGGGAGTATTTCCTATACACGCCAAAATTTCCAGTTTACAAACCAATATACGATTCCTTAAATATTCTAACTTAATGATCAAACCAATACATCTTCATGTATAATAGATGCTCAACCAATACATCTTCGTGTATAATAGATGCTCAACCGTAAATCTAAATTATGCACAAACACTTCTTAAACTAAAACCTTGACGTATAGTTCTAAAGTTGTAAAGGTTATTTGTTTGTGACTTCTGTTAATACACTTCTGTTAATATCTTTTCATTTTAATATATATATATATATAATTCTAACAAATATTTTGAGAAATATTTTAACAATATCCTAACTAATTTTATGAAAATATTTTAACTAATTTTGTAATTAGCGATGAACTATTATTATGCATTAATATCTATTATAAAATGAAACATAAAAATATATTATTTTTTATCTATTTTATAATAATAATTCATAATAAAATTATTATATTGAATCAGATATGATAAATTATATTAAATTTATAAATTTATAATTTTATTTGCATAAATATAAATATTTATGCTAAAAATATGATACAATGATATAACGATTTAATATTCGCAAACTATATGATACATGTACAAAAATTGACACATCTTAGACTGTTGTATATGTAAATAATTTTTTTTTTAAATGAATAAACATGAAAAAATATTGCTAAAAGAAAATATGACTTTGAAAGTTGGCGGATCAAAATTGAATATAACTTGGATACAAATAATTTTCAAATATTTTGTTTCATGTATATATTAATTTTTAATCACTAAATCAAAATAATTTATCAGAAATATAAAATAAAAACGACAGTTTACATGTGATGGTTTTAAACTATCGATTAATTACACCAGGTAAACTATAAAATTATTATATTTTAAATAGGTATATCAACATTTAAATAAATGGTTAACGTTAAAATTGTATACCACTAATGAAATGAAATAAATATATATGTTTACAAAAATGAAAAGGAACACCAGCGCGGTTGCGCGAGTCAAGATCTAGTATATAATTAAAATATTAACTAAAAACCCGGGCGTAGCCCGGGCCATCCGTACTATATAAGATGGTTAACTAAAAAATTAGGAGTCAAAACTATGTAATTAGGGCAATTGACCAAAATAGCCCATTTCAAGTTTTTATCACAAAAAGAGCCTCAGAAGGGAAAAGTCACAAATAGAACCTTCATTAAAGAGAGAAATGTCCACACTGCCCTTGTTTTGTGTTTAACAAAAAAAGCTTCCAAAAAAAAAAAACACATTTCTTAGGGCTTTCTCTTCTCTTCGACGAGAATCTCAGACGACGGATCCGATTCTCTTCCGTCGCCTCCAATCTCGCTCTTCCGTCGGCTCCAGTCTCGCTCTTCCGTCGGCTCCAATCTCGCTCTATCATCTCCGACGAAGCCCCAGGAAGGTTCGACGACGCAATTTCGGTACGATTTTTCTTCTTAGGCTATTTCGGTACGATTTTTAAGGATTTTGATTTGTTGTTCATACTTTTGTTGTTCG
>CAKOAT010109044.1:14157-34417 GCA_932364175.1 Eruca vesicaria subsp. sativa
TCTCTCGAGTTTTATAAAACGGTCTTCGAGTTTTATAAAACGATCTCTCGAGTTTTATAAAACGATCTCTCGAGTTTTATAAAACGATCTTCGAGTTTTTATAAAACGATCTCTCGAGTTTTATAAAACGGTCTTCGAGTTTTATAAAACGATCTCTCGAGTTTTATAAAACGATCTCTCGAGTTTTATAAAACGATCTTCGAGTTTTTATAAAACGATCTTCGAGTTTTATAAAACGATCTTTGAGTTTTTATAAAACGATCTCTCGAGTTTTATAGAACGATCTCTCGAGTTTTATAAAACGATCTCTCGAGTTTTATAAAACGATCTCTCGAGTTTTATAAAATGATCTTCGAGTTTTACAAAATGATCCTCGAGATTCATAAAACTGTTGCGTTTACGCGTTTGCGGGGAATTTTGGCTATTGATTCCGTCGTACCGATTTTGACCCCAACACAATCAAACAAGAACATGCACAGCCAATCACTAGTAACTTAAACCAAACCAAAGAAGCCACAATGTGCACATAAACGATTAACTCAAAGTTCCCGGAATAAATCCAAGTACCTTAAGCCAATTGCCTAAGTACACATATATATCCTATTAGGTACAACCCAAGGCTTTGGAACCCGACCGAGTAATACCCAATAGTTGGTTCGTCCGGACAAGGACTAATATCATATGGACCCATACTTAAATAAACATTCTTTGTACATTATATAATATTCTTTCAAAAGCATCTTACAAAACGTTAAGTATTAACCTCGAGGTTTTCGGTTAATAAACATTATACATAAGTCATATGAAACGACTTTGCAAGGATAATAAATCTACCGCTACCTGAATCCGTTCCTTCCCGTCCTATGGTAAAGGTCTCCCGCCTACTGGTTACCTGCATCACAAATGAGTCATGAGTAACTAGTTTACTCAGTGAGTCTAATCCCATACCCTAACACATATTAATAATATCCCGAACAATGAACTCCATTTGTATGCAGTGGAAATATATTCCATCTCTATAATATTATTTGAGAAGTCACTTTTTTAGGTGTCGCGTTTACGTTAACTCTCAAGCTAGTTGATTACTATGATACCCCTAATGAATTAAAAAATATTTAAATATTATTATTTCCTTTTTAAAATCTTCCAAATAACAATATAAAACAAAAAGGAAATATTTATGAAATTTAAAAAACTATTTAAAAACAAAAAAATAAGTATATATATAATATGGTTTCATAAAAAAGGAAAGTTTACAAAATAGTAAAATTTAACTTAAATATATTTTTAAATAACATAAATTATACTTTTAAGTAACTATACTTAATATATATATATATATATATATATATATATATATATATATATATATATATATATATATATATATCTATCTTCTTAGATGAAAAAAAATTATATATAATGTGTTTTCATAAAAAAAGTTCATACAAATAATCTTGATTTTAGAAAAAGAAATATTTTTTCTTTAAAAAATAATTTTAAAAATAAAATATATATTTTCAGAGTAATTAGTTTTTGTATATATCTATCTATTTTATTAGATGATTACATAAAATAATTAAGTAACATAAAATGATATATGTTTAACTGAAAAAAAAATTATAATTAGTATATTTATTTGATTATAATATCTTACAGTTACAGCAAAAAATATAAAATTTATTTTTACTTATATAATATAATTTCTCAAAAACAATCACATTTTGCATATTTAAGAGATATTAAAAACAAAAATAAAAATAAATTTAATAATAAACATATTTTGATCAAATAACTACAATTCTTTTAAAATATCATAACACTATATAATTTAACGAGGTAGATATGTTATATTTTAATGCTTAAAATTACCTGTTTTCTTAATAACTCTTTTGATGTTTAATTTTCTGTTTTTCTGTTTGTGGAATTTAATATAACCATAATCAAAATACTTAAGCAAATCGGAATTCCTTATTTTTTTAATTATTTAAAACAAATTTCAGTTTACCATCCAATCAATCTAAAGCATAAAATATTTAAAATTTATAAAATATTTAATTATTGTAAATTTTGATATGTGTTCATAAGTTTCCAAAAATTTATTATTACTTGTGTATGTAATTTAGAATCAGACACTTTAGTTTTTATTTTTTTCGTTTGAAGCACAAAAAATCTTAAAATACATAATCTTACTAAGATATACTTATATTTCTAAGATAACAACCAACATAAATGTAAATAAAAAAAATTAATCAAAAATTTAAATATTTAGAATAAAAAAAGATTTTAGTTGAATTCAGATAAATAGATAGAATCCAATATATATATATATCCAAATGATAAAACTAACTAAATATAATATATCTAAAATTATATATAACTAAAATAATATAATATTATTAATATAAATTATACATAAAACTATAAATTAATATAAAAGTTAAAGTAAATATCAATCAACTATTATAATATATTTATTTTATAAATATTTATGTCCGTGCATGAGCACGGGAAAATCACCTAGTAACTATATATATATATGGCCTATCATTTGATCAATGTGAATCCATCTTAAACATCACCTCCACGATACCCGCCAATCACTCATACTCATAGAATATATATACATTTATGCTAAATTTGGAAAACCACCAAGGCTAACCGAACATAGCGGGGAATAAATATAACCATCATCTCCATTAGATATTCCAAGATTGAACATCTAACGCTGCATGCAGTTACAACGGTCTCCAGGGTGCGACCCCATCATCGTGTCTTCATGACCTTGATCCATATCACATGACCAATTCACGGCAATGCGGGAGTTTCAGAAGAGTGAGTATACTATAAGACTTCACACGATTCATACTTATAGTATTAATAGTATGCTTATATATTAGTACTTGAGAACAAGTACTAAGGCTCGGGATAAACCTCAAAGAATTATTCTTAGTAGTTTTTAAGTATTTACACTAGGTAAATACTTCATATATAAATATAGATCAAGAAATAATACTTAATCAATCAACCATAATTACTCCTTAATTAATCCATGATTACTCTTTAATTAATCAACCATATTCAATATGTAATCATGCTATAGTCATTCATCAACTCATCAATCATCTATCTAGACTCACCTTTAAATCCATGAGATTGGCTAAGGAAGACTAGACACGAGCTCGCTAAACATTCTCCATTTCTCGATCACTCTCAGTTCAGAACCACCACAAGGATCCGGCTGATCCGACCACTCCCATTGACCATCTGAATTCAAAACAGAACGTTGGAACATAAGGTTGATCAGTCTGGTTCAGGACGAAACACAACACAACTCAGCTCAGATAGTTCGGTTGAGGAAAGCTTGGTTCAGACCATGACCAGCTCTATTATACTTAGCTCGGATAAGTTCAGTTCAAGATGAATTCAGAACATGTTCAGCTCAGACTAAGTTTGGTTCATATCAGCTCTACTCAACTATATCAGTTTAGATAAGAAGTTTCAGAACATGAAGACCACAGCTACAAGGTAACACGGATGGGACAGAACATGATCAGTCCAATGGTTCAGTTCGGCTAAATCATTTCAGCTAAGTGATTTAGGTTCTAGGCGACCATGAACTAGACTGATATCAATCCACACAAGCCTTAATCAAAATAATCCAGAGAGGTTACTCATCAACCAACAGCCGGCTCTAAACAGAACTGATCCAATAACAAGAATCTAAAGCTTACCATTTTTTCTCATGGTTTAAATAAATTCCTTTGCTATAAGCTTCAAGCTTAACTTACGTTTAACCTGATCGGAACAAGATATCCATGGAAGGTTCAAGATCAGAAACAGAACAAATCGTTTTGGTTGCCTAAGATGAACTGAAGCCTAAGCAAAACTGATCTCAATACCCATATGTTCTTACCGATCAAAATCAAAGGCTGAAGAACATGGGTGGTTCTCAACTTCAGGACGCCAAACCTTCAGTTTTGCAACACTCCAAAACTCACTGATTAAGTCACAAGAGGCAGAGAAAGGGTCGTCCATGCTCAGACATCTCTTATGAATTGTTTCTGAATTTTTGCATGAGTTTTTCTCAAAGATTTTTATCTCTTTCTTTCTCTCTTTCTCTCTGAAATTTTATCTGATTTTTCTTGTGCAACAGGACGTCCAGAGGAGAGGAGATGGTGTTTGTTAGCATAAGGGGTTGCTTCAGCTGGGGGTTTGCTTAAACCAAAGCAAATTGCTGTCCTTTCCCTCCTTTGAAGAAAGCTTATTTTGTTTTATTAAACAAGGAATGTGATTTTAAGGAGGCAAGCAAGCAAGTAGGAGCAACTCATGTGACTGATTTACTTAGGAAGCAAACAGACCATCTGGTGAAGGTATTAGACTGGTCGTAATTTTGTAAAGAAACTTATCCATAATTTCGGACAGTTTTCGACCAAACATTTCTTGTCCTTCGAATCTCGTCTTGATTTCAACTAAGCTTGCCTAGCTTCAATAAAATTCGACCTACAAAATTAAAACTCGACCAGAACTATCAATGGGAAGCCTTTCGACCACAAGACAGTCCCGTCAAGATATTAATTCACCAGGTCGACTTTCTTTTAATTATGATCGAACCAACTTCGATCTGGTCGAGCGGAGTTTTTCTCGACCAGAAATTAACTGGCTCGTGAGGGTTGTTACACTAAGCTTGCGAGACATTTGCTTAGTGGATGGATCATGGACAGAAGCAGAACGTAGTGGATATGGATGGGTTTGGTTGGACAGGTCAGGAAAGGAACAACTCTTAGTCCTAAGGAACAAAGAAAACCGTATGTCTTCTTTGCATACCAAGTTAGAGGCCTTGATGTGGGCAATGGAGAATATGATCCAGAATAGCAACTGTCAACACTTTGGGATGGACTGCAAGAATGTTATGGCAATGACTCAAAACCCAAAGGAGTAGCCAAGCTACTCCACAGAACTAGGAGAGTTCGCTCTTTTGAAGGACAAACTTCCAGACTTTAAGATCTCCTACGTATCAAGAACCTAAAATCAGACTGCAGATGGTTTAGCTAGGGTTCCTTGTAATTTTTATGGTCAGTTGGTTTTTGTCGGTTGTTCTATTCCGGTTTGGATTCCCAGACCACCTCAAATTTGAGTAATAAAATAGCCTTTTATATTTAAAAAGATAGAGATTTTCTATTTTAAAAAGAAAATATAGAAATGAAAATAGAGGTCAGTGGGAGATGGTCTAAAAGCTACTTTATATATATATATATACACATGCTCCTGTGATTCACTGACCTTTCTGAAGAATCTTAAACAACAAATACATCCACTATATTTTTCCAAAATGAAGCAAAATCGTCAAAAGAAGAGATTAAAGATGCCTACAAAAATGTATACTCTGTTTTGATCAATACGAAGAAAGAGGCAAGAGTCTCCAACGAACTAAAAAGATGCCAACAACACTCTCTAAGGATTTAATCCGTTTTTCCAATAAATTTGATGACACATAAGATAGAGTATATCAGTATACTGTAGGAACCCAAATTCTACAATAAAATGGATTGAATAACTGTAAAGTATTTGCATAAATAAATCGATAAATATAAAATACCAATACATGAATTTAGAAAGAAAAATGGGTTTAAATAGGCGAAACATTTGTTTATGGAATAAAAGTCTACATGACATTTGTTTATGGAGACCCTGTAGTAGAACGAAGAGATATAGTTTGGGAACGTCTTACGCGTTTCTCAACAACGCGAAATGGACCTTGGTTCATGATTGTTGATTTTAATGAGATAACTTGTCACGAAGAGAAGGAAGGGGGCAGACAACGTATTGATAGTTTCTTCCTGCCTTTTAAACAGATGCTCAGTGACTGTGGTATGTTGGAGTTCCCTTTTACAGGGAATATGCTTTCTTGGGTAGGAAGACGGGCAGGAAATGCTACTGTCAGATGTCGTCTTGATAGGGCTGTGGGTAATGAGAACTGTCTTGAGGAGTTTCCTCATACAAAAGTGCAATACCTGAGGTTTTGGGGTTCGGATCATCGTCCAATCCTAGCAGATATTCTTAAAAAGAAGCCACGTCGATCAAAAAACTTTAAATTTGATAAGCGCTGGCTTCAGAATGAGGAACTTAGACAGATTATACTTGAAGGCTGAAAATCACCAGACCTACCTCCGGATGCGAGCATAATGGATCATATTGCATGCTGTAGACGTGCATTATGTGAGTGGAAGAGACAGCATAATCTGAATTCAGAGAAGAGTGTTGAGGAGCTAAAGGAGAAGGTGGATAGGTTATCTTCCAACGATGATGCTACTACAGAGGAGATCGCTGCGGCGTTAAAAGAATTGTCTGATGCCCTTAAGGCGGAGGAATTGTTCTGGAAGCAAAAATGTAGGATTTTCTGGTTAAGGGAGGGAGATCGAAACACCAAATTTTTTCACGCCCTTACGAAGCAGCGAAGAGCGAGGAACAGGATAACCCAACTTTTGGACGCTGATGGGAATGTTGTGGAAGATGAGGAAGGCTTAGTAGCCATTGCTACTAGCTATTTTCGACAAATTTTCCAATCATCAAACCCTGAGGAGATAGAGGATGCCCTTTCAAAAGTTACCACCACAATTACGCCTGCAGATAATGAGGGCCTTACAGCACCGGTATCCGAATGGGAAGTAAAATTAGCTCTTTTTGCTATGCACCCAGAGAAAGCCCCAGGACCAGATGGAATGACAGCATTGTTTTATCAAAACTTCTGGGATATTGTGAAGGATGACTTAACTCTTATGGTTAATCAATTCCTTTTTCAAGGGACTATACCGGCTGGTATAAATGACACTAATATTTGCCTTATCCCAAAAGTTGATAAACCAAATCAGAAGAGTCAGCTCCGACCCATTAGTCTTTGTAATGTTTGTTACAAGATTATTTCTAAGGTCTTATGCCAAAGACTGAAAAAAGTCATTCCTAGTAGGATATCAGAAACCCAGTCAGCCTTTGTTGCTGGGAGACAGATATCCGATAACATAATGATTGCCCAAGAATTGTTTCATGCGTTGAGAACAAAAACCGAGTGGACGAAATAAGAGGATGGCAATTAAAACAGACATGAGTAAGGCATATGATAGGATGGAATGGTCTTTCATTGAAGCCACCATGAGGAAGATGGGATTCTCAGAAATCTGGATCACATGGATTATGCGTTGTGTGACATCAGTAAAGTACAAGGTGCTTATGAACGGTCAGCCAAGAGGGAATATTGTCCCGGAGAGAGGTCTACGTCAGGGAGATCCTTTATCCCCTTTCATTTTTATTCTATGCACGGAAGCGCTCGTTAGCCTTCTTAATCACGCAGAGAATTAGGGAAAGATAACGGGGATGCGCATCACGCGTGCGTGTCCATCGATATCCCACCTACTCTTTGCTGATGATAGCCTTTTGTTTTGCAAGGCGGAGCCCCGTGAATGTGAAGAAGTAATGAAAGTGGTTAGGAAATATGGACAAGCCTCTGGACAATGCATCAATTTTGATAAGTCTTCTTTACTTTTTGGTAAGAGGATCGGTCAAGACGCCAGGCAGGAGATCAAAGATACACTAGGGATACAAAGTGAAGCGGGGATGGGAACCTACCTAGGGATACCAGAGGATATCAGTGGATCGAAATGCAAGCTATTTGCCTTCTTAAAAGACAAGCTTCGAAATAGAGTGAATGGATGGACATGCAGATGGTTATCTAAAGGTGGAAAGGAAGTAATGATAAAGTCAATCCTACTAGCCCTCCCAACCTATGTTATGTCTTGCTTCTTGCTTCCACTAGAGATATGCGATGCCTTGGCTAGTGCCATTGCACAGTTTTGGTGGAGTTCAAACCCACCAAAGAAAGGCTTACACTCGACGACATGGGACAAGTTATGTCTATCTAAAGAGGAAGGAGGCATTGGTTTTAGAATGATTCATGAGTTTAACCTGGCATTACTAGCAAAGCAGTTGTGGAGATTAGCCCAAAATCCAGACTCCTTGGTAGCTCGAGTTATGAGAGGGCGGTACTATCGACTAAGTTCGCCGTTGCGAAAAATCGTTGTCAGTAGCCCATCATATGTGTGGACAAGCATCTCAGCTGCACGTGAATTATTGCTATTAGGGATTAGACAGAAGGTTCATTCCGGTCATGAGGTTAAGGTATGGGAGGACCCATGGATTCCCACAATCCCAGCAAGACCAGCTACTGCATCTGTGCATGTTCTGCATCCGAACATGAGAGTGAGCGATCTTATTAATCAGGAATCAAAGTCTTGGGATCTAGACCGGTTGGCAAACTATGTTGACGCCGCTGATATACCTCTCATAAGGAGCATGGCGATTAGTTCAACACACCACAGAGACACATATTGCTGGAGTTACACAAGGAGTGGGCAATACACAGTTAAGTCTGGCTATTGGGTAGCTCGGAATATATTATTGAAAGAGGAAGAGATTCTGGTTGACGAACCTAGCATTAGGAGGCTTCAAGCACAGGTCTGGAAGGTCAAAGCTCCCCCGAAGATGTGCCATCTTATGTGGCAGATTATATCGGGACATGCGGCGGTTACGAGTACACTGAATCATAGACATATCAGATGTGATAACTTCTGCCCACGATGTGGAGAACAGGATGAGACGATTGCACATGCAATTTTCCGATGCCCACCGGCTTTACAGGTGTGGGCCTTGTCATCTATACCCACAAGTTCGACTTTGTTCCCTTTGGAGAGTACATATTCGAATATGGACTATTTATTCTGGCGGAAAAAGGCTATTGGTGGGCCAGAATTAGAAAAGGATCCTTATCCTTGGCTAATTTGGTACATTTGGAAGGCTCGAAATGATAAGTTGTTTAAAGGAATAGATAGAGACCCCCTTCAACTGGCCCGGTATGCTGAGAGTGAGTGTCTTGCCTGGTTTCAAGCAAATGAACAGGAAGGGGTGAGTTCTCTAGAGACCGGCGATACGGAACGTCAGGCCATAGGCCTACGAGATATTTGCATGATAGACGGTTCTTGGACCTCTACAGATCATTTCTCCGGATGCGGATGGGATTGGAAGGACAGCATGGGGAATAGCCAGCTGATGGGGATGCGTAATGTGAGTAAGGTGGAGTCGCCTTTGCATTCGGAGCTGGAAGCACTGCGGTGGGCAATGGAGAACATGCTTCAACATTCGCCATGTCTGAGCTTTGGGACGGATTGCAAGGAATTGTTAGCAATGCTCACGAATCCCCGGGGATGGCCAAGTTTCTCGACGGAACTAGAGAGGATATCGACGCTGAGGATTTGTTTCCCAGATTTCAAGATCACTTATATTCCTAGATCTCTAAATGCTGTGGCTGATCATTTAGCTAAGACTGCTCGATCCTTTTATCGGGAGCTCTTTTATGTTGGTTGTTCTATTCCGGTCTGGTTTTCCAGACCAACTCAAGCTTGAGTAATAGATCAGCCTTTCGTTGCCAAAAAAAAAAAAAAAAAAAGGTGAAACATTGTTTCCTTGATTCTGTAAACGTTCCATAGGGTGAAGGTTCTCATGGCGTTTCAAAATTCCATGATACAATTGCATATGTTTCTGTCTTCCATCACTGAAGAACATAACCTGTCGAACATATTTTTGTGTTGTATTCTCAGACCCAAATAAGAAAAAACAAAGAAATATCCGTAAAAAATTGATGATTTTGTTATTGTGTTGCACGTGTTCGTCCATCTCCTTAACAACATGGAGATATGAATTATGTTGGGGTCTAAATCGGTACGACGGAATCAACGGCCGAAACTCCCCGCAGAAATATAAAAGGAATCGTTTTGTAAAACCCGAAGAATCGTTTTATAAAACTCGAGAATCGTTTTATAAAACTCGAAGACCGTTTTATAAAACTCGAGAATTGTTTTATAAAACCCGATGATCGTTTTATAAAACTCGAGAATCGTTTTATAAAACTCGAGGATCGTTTTATAAAACTCGAGGATCGTTTTATAAAACTCGAGAATCGTTTTATAAAACTCGAGGATCGTTTTATAAAACTCGAGAATCGTTTTATAAAACTCAAAGAATCGTTTTATAAAATTCGAGAATCATTTTATAAAACTCGAAGAATTGTTTTATAAAACTAGAGAATCGTTTTATAAAACTCGAGGATCATTTTATAAAACTCGAGAAACCGTTTTATACAACTCGAAGATCGTTTTATAAAACCCGAGGATCGTTTTATAAAACTCGAGAAGCTGTTTTATAAAACTCGAAGATCGTTTTATGAAACTCGAAGATCTTTTTATAAAACTCGAGAAGCCGTTTTATAAAACTCGAAGATCGTTTTATGAAACTCGAAGATCTTTTTATAAAACTCGAGAAGCCGTTTTATAAAACTCGAATATCGTTTTATAAAACTCGACTGGCCGTTTTATAAAACTCAAAGATCGTTTTATAAAACTCGAGAAGCCGTTTTATAAAACTCGAAGATCGTTTTATAAAACTCGAAGATCATTTTATAAAACTCGAGAAGCCGTTTTATAAAACTCGAAGATCGTTTTATAAAACTCGAAGATCTTTTTATAAAACTCGAGAAGCCGTTTATAAAACTCGAAGATCGTTTTATAAAACTCTAGAAGCCGTTTTATAAAACTCGAAGATCGTTTGATAAAACTCGAGAAGCCGTTTTATAAAACTCGAAGATCGTTTTATAAAACCCGAAGATTGTTTTAAAAAACCGCAAAAAACCGAAACCGCCGTAAAACGCGAACTAGTCGAGATGGGACTCCTAGTTCGCCCACCGGCGAACTAAGCCCGAGCTGGCTTAGTTCGCCGGTGGGCGAACTAGTCCTGTCCCGGCTAGATCGCCATTGGGCGAACTAAGAGGTGCTGACTTTGCCCCACTGGTTCTTTTCGCCTAGTTCGCCATATGGCGACCTAGCCAAGCTGAACTAGCTCGCCGTACGTCGAGCCGACCATCCCGAGCCTCGATCTCCCACATCCTTGATTCAAGGCATACGTCCTTCGACACGATCGTATTCCGAATCANTTCGCCTAGTTCGCCATATGGCGACCTAGCCAAGCTGAACTAGCTCGCCGTACGTCGAGCCGACCATCCCGAGCCTCGATCTCCCACATCCTTGATTCAAGGCATACGTCCTTCGACACGATCGTATTCCGAATCACGGTCGAAATGTCTCCCGTTTCGTCTCGATCCGTCCTATCGTTCGAGTTTTACGATAAAAACCTTAAAACTCCGTTTTCCCGAAAAAAACTCGAAGAAATCGAATAAAACGGTAACGGTTAATCAAAACACCGAACATCGTCTAAACTATACGGTTTATCCGAGATTCTTCGTTAAGATTATAAAAAACGCGTTTTTAATAAAAACGTCGAGAGAATCGTAAAAAAATGGCATCGGATCAGGAAACGGTCTCGTTAAAGTCGTAAAACGGTTTTTATCGTAAAACGGCCCGAAAGGTCCTAAAAAACGATAAAAACCCATCTCGCGACGTTAACGATATCAAACCCGAAGATACGATAACGCTTTGACGGTCTACTCGCAGACGGAAGATAAAAGGCAAGTTTGAAGATAAATAGAAGATTTCCGCAGAAGAAAAGGAAGGATCGACAGTTATGGAAAGTTCCCGAAATATTCGGTTTCGAGCAAAATGGAAAGACTAAAACCGCCTAAGGAGGAGTATATAAGGAGGAGGCATAGGGCAGAAGCTGGGACACGATTTTCAGAGCTCTCACCACCAAAATTAGCATTTAGGAAATTTTTCGTTTTCGTTATCGAGCTGCGTCTCAACTAGGGTTTTAGTCTTAGATTGTTAGAACTAGGAATTTCGCCGACGGCTCACGCAGCTAAGGCAACTCTCGTTGTAACCGTTCTTACGCGAATTCGGAATAAGAATCCTTCTTGCTCTCAATCTCGTTTTTCTTTTTATATCTTTCAATTTATTCATATTAATCGCGTTCTTNTAGTCTTAGATTGTTAGAACTAGGAATTTCGCCGACGGCTCACGCAGCTAAGGCAACTCTCGTTGTAACCGTTCTTACGCGAATTCGGAATAAGAATCCTTCTTGCTCTCAATCTCGTTTTTCTTTTTATATCTTTCAATTTATTCATATTAATCGCGTTCTTGGTTACTTGTCGTTGGCTTTCGCAGAGATCCGGTTCGTGTGGAAAATTAGGGTTTTCCTAAGTTTCCTTATTTAACGGAAATCGACAGGTGTGAATTTCGGTTCCCACAAATTATATAAGCTTCTTTTAAAGAAATAACAAAGAAAAAGGTTCGGGATTACTAGCAGAGTGACACTCTTCTGAAAAAGTCACAATCTCTAAGAGATGTATGATAGATGCATCATATATACATAACGCACTCTTCAGTGGTTGTGGTGGACATGTAAAAACTCTAGAAGGACAATTCAACTTTTGGGAGTAAGAAATCAATGGAGAGAATATCATCCCGACACTAAGAATTTGAGGCGTTGTCTTGACAATGGAGTGCATGTAGGAATTCATGCCAGTTTATAACAATTTTATAATCCTACCTATGAATTATGCCTAAAATTTCATGCAAATATTGAATGTAATCTATACCCTAATGTTTCGGATATACCTGGTTAGTTTGCAGCAGAAAGATAAACAAACCAAGTAAAAAAGAAATAGAAATTAGAGAAATTATTTAGCTCTCCAAACGTCGTGCCTCTACCGGTATCCTTTGAGACTTACATTTACCTTCTTCTGCGATAGCAGTTTACGACACCAGCGACGAGAGGAAGGCGACGGCTGATCTACGGAACATGACGTTGGCGCGTTAAATCAACGCGATGTGAGTACAGCGGAGGATGGCGGCACCTGTCACACACATTCGGCAGAAAAGGAGAGTGTTGGCGCGTGTGGGCGCATGAACGGTGGTCGTCTCTGGTTGATCTTTCTACTCCAAACTCGTCTCGACGTCAAAAACACAATGATGGCCTTGGATTCATGAAAACGGTACGGTTAAAGAGTTATCATTGATTTACTAACCAGCTACAAAACTTAGATTGAAGTGGTGGTTTTGGGTTACCTTCGGCGAGTATCGATTGTTTACTAGTCGATCTCGGCTCTGGACACGGTGGTGGTGACGACACACTCTCAGATCTTCTTGACAAGTCGATCTTTGAAAGGTTCAATGCTTGGAGAATAAAAATCTAGGAAAATTGTTATCTAGAGGAACCCAGTTAGGGTTTCCTACAACCCTAACGAGCTTTTCCGAATCGCATCAATTGAGCTGTGATTGGGTTATGATGTTCATATTAACATACATTTGGTTATGTATTCAATGTTTTAGAATGATTTATATCATTCTTATAGGTTATAAGTACGTGACTTTGATCATGAACCGCTATAGGCGATAAATGGTGTAAATTTCTGAGCTCCCTAGTCAAAGTTGTTAACATGTGACATTAATAACCACCAATGGATAGTGTTAGACCCGGATTTACACTAAATCCCTCCCATTGAAAGAGTCATGCGACTAACAACACTATTGAGTGTGGCCAAACTCAGCCCATTTGGCCTCAAGGTCAAATACATATAAGTTTCCTTGTTTAATTGTTAGGAGAAGATTAACACCAATTTGCATACGAAGGTTAAGCTAACAAGAATGTTACTTAGTCAAATCCAATCCCCAAAAAGAGGACACGTGGATTATTCTATATGATTCCCTCACCTTTAAATAAGAAGAAGTCAAACCAGACTTACAGGCACGTGCAACGGTTTACCAAAATTGATCGGGACTAGTTGCTCCTATAAAAGGACAAAGACGTTGCTTTTACCAGGGGAATTCTCTCGGATTAGAAAACAAGAGCTTACGAGCTCAACGAACATGATCACACCATATTCTTCTATCTAGAAAGATAACAAAGAAGACACGTGCTTTCTTGGTCATCATCCCACTTCTCCAACATAAGAGCGACCAACGACGAGACAAGAAGATCACATCAATGACGAGCCATTGATTGCTTTACGGATCAATTACAGCTGTGTATTGATCAGACCAAAGTTCTTCTTCACTCAAAACATCTCAGCAAGAAGATGAGCAACAGAGACGTTAACATTACATCACGAGATTCGCTTCTATGATTGATAAAGGACGAGAGCTCTTCATACGAGATCTAGTGAGATCGTATATAACCAGCCCGAGTTCTCAAGAACTTATTATCCATTCATAGAAAATTCAAGACCATTGAACCACTCCAAAAAAGAAAGAGAGGCAGACCCCCAGGCAAAGCAAACTCGACGACAAAAGCCCCAAAACTGAATGGTACCGGGTCAAAAAAGAGGAACGTACAAGCTGTCCAAAATTCACCACGAGTTAGGCACTCTTACTCCGCTCAAAGCTTGAAGACGAGACAAGGGGAACGGAAAAAAGCTACACAGAAGAGGAAGCCTGCAATCCCAAAGCCACCAACTTCAGTAATCCCTGTTACGAGAGAAGTTGGAGAATCTTCAAAGGATGGAAAGGCAAGGAATGGGAATGGACCGGAGACAAACCAGAAGAAGGCGGGTTTTCAGAAACCGCCCAACTCTCTTCCTTAAAGATATTGAGCTGGAACTGTTGTGGGTTGGGGAATCCCATAACAGTTCAGCGATTGAAGGATCTTAAAAAGGAATTTGATCCTGACATTATCTTCATTATGGAAACAAAAAATTCCCAGGCGGTGGTTGAGGATAAGCTGCTTCCCCTTAACTACGCCTCTTCTGTCCACGTAGAGCCCCATAGCCCGGGGGCAGGAGGCCTCTCTTTGCTTTGGAATCCAGTTGTAACCGTGAATGTACTATCTACTTGTGATAATTACATTGATGTTGAGGTTTCTTATAAAAAGAAAAAATTCTTCGCAACCTTTACCTATGGCGCTCCTGAGTTACAACATAGACGACAAATCCTCCATCAACTCACTGATTTGGGATTATCGCGAACCCAACCGTGGTTCCTCACTGGCGACTTCAACGAAATTATCAATAATAGTGAGAAGGAAGGAGGCACAATTCGCACAGAAGGATCGTTCGTTGATTTTAGAACTTTTATGTCCCAATGTGACCTCTTCGATCTACGACATTCCGGTAACTTCCTCTCGTGGCGAGGCACAAGATATGAGCACATTGTCCACTGCCGCCTCGACCGTGCACTCTCCAACAGCACTTGGGCAGAAGAATTTCCCACAGGGAGATGCTCGTATCTGGAGTTCGAAGGGTCAGATCACCGGCCTCTTATTTCCTACTTTGAGCCTGATTCAAAAAAGAGACGAGGTTTATTTCGGTATGATCGGAAACTATGTAAAAATGAGGAGGTCAAACAACTCATTGGGGAAGCCTGGAACAAGCATCACCGGTCCCTGGTAGAAAGAAAAATCACTGCATGTAGACAGGCCATTTCGAAATGGAATAAGAAGCACCATGAAAATAGCCAACTCAAAATAAAGGAGCAGAAGATGAAGCTGGAACAAGCGATGTCAAGCAACGATGCAAGTGAATCACAAATCGCTGAAATCAACAAAGAACTCAAGAAGGCGTATAAAGAAGAAGAAGACTACTGGAGACAACGGAGCAGAACTCTGTGGCTAGCACTTGGTGATAGAAATTCTGGATTCTTTCATGCAACAACAAGAGTTAGGCGAGGCATAAATAAGTTCTCTGTTATAGAGAATGCTGCAGGGGAAGCTGTCTATGAAGAACCAGAGATTCTGGATGCAATTACAGAATATTTCTCCGCCTTGTTTACCTCCAGCGCCTCCTCCCCGCTGGTTACTGTGGAAGAAGCCATCACTAATAGAATCTCGGACACGACAAGAACAGAGCTGATTTCGATCCCTGATGCCAAAGAAATCCGAGATGCACTCTTCTCCATCCACCCGGACAAAGCCCCCGGACCAGATGGATTCTCCTCCGGCTTTTTCAGGACGAACTGGACAACAGTAGGACCGGCGATCACAGCAGAAATAATTGATTTCTTCAGAGACGGAATCTGGCCGCAAAGTATTAACCTCACCCATATCAGATTGATCCCGAAAATCACCTCACCCAAAGCAGTGGCGGATTACAGGCCTATTGCCTTGTGTAATGTATATTACAAGATCATATCCAAGCTACTAACACGACGGCTACAACCAATTCTTGACTCAATCATCTCTGAGAACCAGTCGGCTTTCATCGCGGGTAGAGTGATCACGGACAACATCATGATAACCCATGAAACCTTACACTTCCTCAAGAGGTCGGGAGCAACGAAGCACTGCGCCATGGCAGTAAAAACCGACATGAGCAAAGCTTATGACCGGCTTGAATGGAATTTCATTGAAGCTGTGCTGAAGAAGTTTGGGTTCCACGATATTTTCTGCGGATGGATTATGAGCTGCCTCACGACTGTCCAATACTCAGTGCTGCTGAACGGCGAAGCTCAAGGGTTGATTACTCCCACTCGTGGGATCCGGCAGGGAGACCCGCTATCACCCTTCCTCTTCATCCTATGCAGTGAGGTCTTGTCAGGGCTTTGCTTAGCAGCTCAACGTAAAGGAACTCTCGCAGGTATACAAGTTGCGCGAGCCTGCCCAAAAATTAACCATCTACTATTTGCAGACGACACTATGTTCTTTGCAAAGACAACAGAGCGAAGCGTAGCGGCACTAAAGGAGGTGATCCAAAAATACGAAGCAGCGTCGGGTCAGGCCATCAATGCCAACAAATCTGCTATCACGTTTTCCAACAAGACCCGTCCAGAGATAAGAATCAGAGTTAAAAATAGCCTCGGCATACAGAAAGAAGGAGGAGTCGGGAAATATCTAGGCCTGCCGGAACACTTTGGTCGGAAGAAGCGGGATATGTTTTCTTCGATTGTGGACCGTATAAGACAAAAAGCTGCAAGCTGGAGATCGCGTCAACTCTCGGCAGGGGGGAAGATGGTAATGCTTCAGTCCGTCTTGGCAGCGACCCCGTCCCACTCCATGATGTGTTTCAAGCTCCCAAAAAGGCTCACCAACAGGATCCAATCAGCACTTACTCGTTTTTTCTGGGATGATAATCCGGAAAAGGAAAAAATGTGCTGGATTGCTTGGTCCAAGTTAGCCAAACCCAAAAATGAAGGAGGGTTGGGATTCCGGGATATTGAAATTTTTAACGACGCACTCTTGGCTAAGCAAATCTGGCGTATTTTAAAGAAGCCGGAATGCCTCCTCTCAAGAGTGTTACTGGGGAAATACTGTAAGTATGAGCCCTTTCTACAGATCCAGCCGGCGAATTCCTGTTCTCACGGGTGGCGAAGCATCCTCTGCGGTAGGGACCTGCTCATTGGGAACACAACAAAGACTATAGACGATGGAAAGAGTACCAGGGTTTGGTACGATGCTTGGTGCTCCACCGAGAAATCCATCCAACCTATGGGACCACCAGAGTCCTCCTCGAGCGAGTTTATGGTATCTGATTTGATGATTGCAGGCACTAGCGAATGGAACAAAGAATTGGTTTCCAACTTATTACCGAATGAAGCTAGCGAGATCCTCTGTATTAAGGTCAGTAAAACAGGAGTTCCAGACACCTTCAGCTGGATCCCAACAATGAGTGGAGAGTACTCAACAAAAACAGGCTACTACGCTGGGCTAAAGATACTGGAAAAATCTAACGAGATCACGCCTAACCAGCAACCCTGCGACTGGATGAAAGATGTTTGGCTATTGCCTGTGCCGCCTAAGCTGAGAGTTTTCCTTTGGAAGATTGTCAGGGGAGCTCTACCTCTGGGAGATAGCCTAGAGACACGAGGTTTAAAGGATAGTGTGGCCTGTGTTTTCTGCGGACAAAAAGAAACAGCAAACCACCTCTTCCTGACATGTGCGTTTGCGAAGAAGGTATGGGCTCTTTCTCCCATACTCAATGGCGACTTCATTACCAGCTCTACAAGCTTCACCGTGGCACTTCATTCGTCACGACTGATCCCAAACCTACCGCCAACTGGAGTAAAATCAGGTTCTCTGTTTCCTTGGATTGTTTGGTCAATTTGGCTTGCAAGGAATCAAAGAATTTTCGAAAACAGAGTTTTTACTGAGAACGAAACAGTATCCAAAGCCATAGTTGACGCGAGAGAATGGGAAGAAGCCCAGGCCGAATCTTTGAATCATCCCACGATACATCAGGTGCAAACGCCAACACCACCCTCCCATTCAGGAACCATTACCGTTAACACTGACGCAGCTTGGAAAGAAGGATCAAAAACTGCAGGCCTCGCGTGGATCTTCAAGGACAGCAGCGGTAGCATATTACTCCAAGGCAGCAAATCAGAGGATTGTGTTGCTTCTCCACTAGTTGCCGAGGGGCTAGCAGTCAGAGAAGCCATGATCCAAGCTCTCAACCGCGGTTTCTGCTCTCTCAACATCAAGTCGGACGCTCAGATACTCATCCGAGCCATCAAGGGGGGAGATTCTATCAAGGGACTTTTTGGAATTCTTCAGGACATCCAAAACTTAACTTGTTATCTCTCTGTTTTTTCTTTTACGCATGTTCCACGATTAGAAAACACCGCAGCTGACCTTCTTGCAAAGAAGGCCCTGTCGGACTTGTACTCTGCTACCTAAAACGTTATTAATCATAATGCATTAGTTCGTTCAAAAAAAAGAAAATTCAAGACCGTGATCAGCCAATCCAATATCCCTAGCTCATTATTCTCACAAATAAACGGCGTCTCCTGCAAGATCGATGAAGACATTTTGCTCGAGATTGACGAACCCGACGTCTTGCTCAAGACCAATAAAAGAGACATCTCTTTTGAGATAATAATAACCGAACTACGTTTAGACTTAATCCCATGACAGGTACGTAGGCAGCTCGTTCTCGAGTTCAGTCACGATCTTCCTTCCCACGATATCTCTATGATACTCGACATACGAATAGAGTCCATTTTTCTCGACTTATACCTGACTACATCGGTGTGTTCTGAGGATAGCGTTTCCCACATCTTTTTCTTCCCTAGTTTTTTCATTCAAACACTATCAAATACTTAGTATAGATTTTTGGATCTACATTTTGGCCCCGACTGTAGGGAAGAGAAACGAAAAACATCCTTGCTAGGAACCCGATCTAAAGCTTGTAAACACGAAAATGGATCCATACCGGTACCAAAACAAACGATCCATCACACCACGGTGGCATTGATCTCACTAGATCAGAAACAAGAAACAAACATGAGATTCTACTCCGACCTTAGCCAAGTCGAATCTCTGTTACCAATAAAAGGGATTCTTCTCGAATTTTCCGAAAAACGCCCTCAAACCATAAATAACCGATGATAAGTTCTGATGATCCGACCTCCCCGAGTTTGGGTCTGGTAAAATGATCGCCCTTCACAAGAAAAATCTGCTACCAAACATCGATATTATATGGTGTAAGTCTGAAGGACGCTCAATGTCCGCATAAACCAATCACAAAGCCAAGAAGTCGACATTGCTATCTTGGACAGCTTAGAACAAGACAACGAAAATGACTTTGCTGCGCGTCAACTAAGAATACCCGATCAACAAATGATCAGAATTAGAGAAGAATCTTGAAGAAATCAAATCACAATATTCCGAGCACGTTTGGACTGTGCAGAAGAACTAAGTGCACCCAATTCCCAAGGTCTCATTATGTGTAGGTGTAGCTCAAGACCGGGGAGACGTCAAAGAGAGCGTTAAGCTTGCGACCTCAAAACACAAACACAATTTCTTGTTTAAATTGTTATCATAGGAATGGCACGATTCTACGAGCTCTGAAATCGCAATTCCTTTACATTGCTTTGACGAATTGGATTACGTCTCGGTATCCAACAAAAGCAAGACTTTCTTCTCCCTATGTAAATATAACATTCTAGATTGCATTAAAACATGAAAGAGGCCCCAAATGCGTTATATATTTGTTACTAAACGATGTCTCATGAGTGACGGGGATCTTTTGGGCGAAGCAATTCCAAAGAAACCGTAAATATTATCACCACCATAAATATCTTGACTACCGTCTGATAAAAAGGAAAAAGGGGATACTGCCAAGCTCGATTGATAAAACGTAGACACCTTTACATAAGCTGACTTCTCTACTTTCCAAAGAAGAAGAACGCTAGCTATTAAAGACCATCATCATTATATTTATATAATGTCAAAGAACAATAAACCAGAAGCACATTTTTCTAGGGCTGGGCATTTTATCCGTTATATTTGATTCGATCCGTTATTCGTTTCGATTCAATCCGAAAATTCCGGATATCCA
>CAKOAT010109044.1:34517-65667 GCA_932364175.1 Eruca vesicaria subsp. sativa
AAAATCTATAAATTCACTAGTTCTTTTAAGTTTTATTTTATATATCATGCAAAAAATATTTTTGCAAAGCAAATTTGTATCAAAATCTTAAGATTATTTGTACTAATTAAAATGGATGAGATATCCGTAAATATTCGTAAATATCCGCAAATATCTATTTATTTTCCGGATATCCGTTTTTCCGGATATCCGTATTTTTCGAAGCAAAGCAAATACCAAAATTAGATATCCGTAACATTCGAAGCAAATTACAAATACTTTAAAAAACCCGCATATCCGATCCGTGCCCACCCCTACCTTTTTCTATCATTATTATCCAAGTTTTTCAACCGTAAGCAAAAGATGGAAAAAGGGAGTCAGCAGCAAAGTCAAACACGTTTCAATCATTAGAAAATAAAGACATAATCTTTCTTGACCACATGATTGAAGGAACGAGAAGGAGAATGCGATCAAAGATGTCTCTATGTACCGCTGGACTACGAGACTATTTCCATCTTGCAACATCGTATCTCTTCATTATAATTATAATAAGCAAAAACATGAGTAATTACTCATCGATATAGAACTTTAAATAACCATTTCAAGTTCAACCGATATAAGCCCTCGACCAATCAATCACTTGTAAACGACATTCTGATATAGGAAATGGAAGAGACACGTGGAAGCTATTAAGAAGAGAATTAATTGGTGACACGTCTTAATCAAAGAAGGACCAGTTGTAGATTATTGTTGGAATTTGTTACATCGACGAAAGGAGTGAAGAATAAAATGAGAAGGAAGAATCATTTTTAGTTTTATCCGGAAATTGAGTGAACTTTTCTTAATCTTTTCTGAAATGAGTGTTCTCTTATCATCGTTTTTGAGCTGTTTCGTTGTGTAAGCTCTTGGCGTGGTAGGATCAATTCTTTGTTGTATTGACCTTGAATCGAGTTATTGAATTCTATATTGAACTTACAATTTTATTGTATCAAAGGTATCAGATCCCAATCGAATTCTATATTGAACTTACAATTTTATTGTATCAAAGGTATCAGATCCCAATCGAACCTCGGAATCGATGGCGGAGACGAGAGCCCATGCCTTGATGAAAAGTACAGCGGCGCGTGATAGTACGGTGGCGAGTCGATTTGACGCGTTGGAGAAAGCGATCGAGTTACAAAATGAACGTCATGCGCGTATGGATGAATGCGTTCGGGAGATGATTGAGACTTTCAAGCTCATGACGAATAACAATCCGATGAATCCTTCATCGAGCGATAATACGACGTCGGATAAATATTATCTAACGCGACAAGGTAATCAATCTAGCTATTCAGCGAGGCTGGCTATGGTTGACTTTCCAAGATTTAATGGCGAGAAGGTGAAAGATTGGTTGTTTAAGGGGGAAGAGTTCTTTGCAATCGATAACACTCCGATAAGATTGCGTGTGAGATTAGCTTCGATTCATTTTGAACATATGGCTTTGGAGTGGCACCGTTCTTTGGTTCAATCTGAACAGGATGCTTATGTGATTGAAGATTGGGAGCAATACAAAGTATTATTGAAGGAGAGATTTGAAGATGTGTTGGATGATCCAATTGCGGAGTTGAAACGGTTGCAAGAAACATCTGGGATTAATGACTATCATGCAAAATTTGAGATGATACGCAATAGAGTAAAGCTGAGTGAGAGCTATTTGGTCAGTTCTTATCTTGCAGGGTTAAATACTGACACACAGATGCATATACACATGTTTCAACCTAAATCCGTGAGGGAGTGTTTGCTGTTGGGAAGGCTATATGAAACTGCACATCCACGAAAGCAGTCTCAAAGTTGGAAGTCAAATTCTATGAGTAATCAGTCTAAAGGATTGCTGCAGAAGCCTTTCGAACAGAAGAAGATGGTTACAGAGAGTGGAGAAAAACATAAAGAGGGTTGGGGGCAACCAAAGAAGTATCTTTCACACGAAGAAATGAATGATCGAAGGTCCAAGGGTCTGTGTTATTACTGTGATGAAAAATACACCCCTGGACATTACTTGAAGCACAAGAAAACTCAACTATATACTCTAGAAGCAGGAGATGATGATGAGTTTTTTGAGGCAGAAGATGAGATGATACAAGAAGAGAAGGAGGGTGGTATTGCTCACATTTCAACGAGTGCTGTTGAAGGAGTCACAGAGAATTACAGGACAATGAAAGTACAAGGTACTCATGGCAAGAGAGTGTTGTATATTCTCATTGATTCGGGATCAACACACAACTTTATGGACCCAGAGATAGCCAAAAAGTTGAACTGTGACGTTAAACCACCAAAGATGAAGAGAGTAGCGGTGGCTGATGGGGGAAGACTCACTGTGAATGGACGAATTGATCAATTTCAGTGGACCTTTCAGAATGCTACGTTTCAACAAGATATTATGCTCATTCCTTTAGGAAACTGTAATATGGTTCTTGGTGTTCAATGGCTATCTTTATTTGGCCCATTTATGTGGGACTTTCTGAAGTTTGAGATGAGATTTAAGTATCTTAACAAGTGGGTGGTATTACATGGGATCAAAGATACGAGTGTTAAGGAAGTGAAGGGAGAGAAGTTGATGTTGGATAAAGAATCTGGAAACATTTCGTTGATATATATTCACCAGCAAGATGACAGAGTAGTGCCCTCAAGTTATGCTATTGATACACGTACTGAGAACGAGGAGTGTCCTGCATTACAACCATTGTTACAGACGTATGATGACTTGTTTGTGGAACCAACACAACTACCACTAAAACGAGCTGGTCATGACCATAAAAACCGTTATTGGAAGGCTCTAACCTGGTGAATCAACGTCCTTACCGTTATGCATTGTATCAGAAGACAGAGATTGATAAGATGGTTCAAAGTCTGTTGAATGCAGGGAAAGTTCAAGCAAGTTCCAGTCCGTACGCTTCTTCAGTGGTGCTTGTTAAGAAGAAAGAAAATTCTTGGAGGTTATGTGTTGATTACAGAAATCTCAACAGCATTACAATCAAAGATCGGTTTCCAATTCCGTTGATCGAAGATCTAATGGATGAGTTGGGAGGTTCCTCTATATATCCAAGATTGATTTACGCGCAGGCTACCATCAGGTACGAATGGATGAAACTGATATTCATAAGACGGCTTTTAAAACCCATAGTGGCCATTATGAATATCTAGTGATGCCTTTTTGCCTCACCAATGCCCCTGCTACATTCCAACACTTGATGAATACCGTCTTTAAACCATTCTTGTGGAAGTTTGTGCTCATTTTTTTCGGCGATATATTGGTCTATAGTGCTTCATTGGATGATCACATTCGTCACCTCAGTCAAGTGTTTGAAACAATGAGAAGTCACAACTTATATGCAAAGAGGAGTAAGTGTGATTTTTCAACAGGAAGAGTTGAATACCTAGGTCATTACATTGAGGCTAAGGGTGTGTCTACGGATCCTAACAAGATCAAAGAAGTCCAGGAATGGCCTAGACCTTCAATTTTAAAACAATTATGAGGATTCTTGGGGTTGGCCGGGTATTACAAGCGGTTTGTAAAGAATTTTGGAGGGATAGCAAGACCCTTGACAGCTCTAACAAAAAAAAGATTCGGTTGTTTGGTCAGAGGAGGCACAAGTTTCATTTGATGGACTCAAAAAGGCACTTTGTGAAGCTCCTGTTTTGGCTCTACCAGACTTCAACAAAAAAATTTGTAGTTGAGACTGATGCTTGTGGCAGTGGTATAGGCGCAGTGTTGATGAAAGAAGGTCATCCTATTGCTTATATTAGCAGACATTTGAAGGGGAGACAAGTGCATCTTTCCATATATGAGAAGGAGTTGCTTGCAGTGTTTTTACGGTTCAAAAGTGGAGACACTATTTTCTACCTGATCATTTCATTATCAGAACCGATCAACGCAGCCTCAAATACCTTTTGGAGCAGCGACTCAATACTCCGATTCAACAGCAGTGGTTGCCAAAGTTACTTGAATTTGATTACGAGATACAATATATACATGGAAAGGACAACTTGGCTGCAGATGCTCTTTCTAGAGTGGAGGGTTCGGAAGTGTTGAGTATGGCTTTATCAGTCTTGGAATCCGACTTACTGAATGAGATAAAGAGATGTTATACGGAAGATTTACAGATTATGGAAGTGATTGAAGCGTTGAAAAAGAAACCAGATGCAAAGCAACATTTCACATGGAGGCAAGACACTTTGAGAAGAAAGAGTAAATTGGTAATTCCTGCAGTGGTTACTTTGAAAAACAAGATTCTGGAATGGTTACATGGATCGAGTAACAGTGGTCATTCAGGCAGAGATGCAACACTCCAATGAGTTAAAAGGCTATTTTACTGGAAGGGAATGACAACAGATATACAAAGCTACATCAGAAGTTGCTCTGTTTGCCAGCAATGTAAGTATGAAACAGTTGCTTCACCTGGCTTGGAACAACCACTTCCGATTCCTAATTAATGCTATTTGGTCTGATATTTCGATGGATTTCATTACTGGACTTCCTATTTCTTTTGGGAAATCAGTCATCTTTGTTGTTGTGGATAGATTGAGTAAGGCGGCACATTTCATGGCATTGAGTCATCTTACACAACAGCTTCAGTGACACAAGTCTTTCTTGATACGGTGTACAGACTACATGGATTTCTTCAGTCCATAGTAAGTGATCAAGACAGCGTTTTTCTGAGTGACTTCTGGAGAGAATTGTTTGTCTTGCACGGGGTGTCTCTCAACTACTCATCAGCATATCATCCACAAACCGACGGTCAAACTGAAGTTGTAAACCGTTGTTTGGAGACTTACCTACGTTGTATGACAAGTGAGAGGCCTCATTTATGGAGTAAGTGGCTTCCCCTTGCTGAGTTTTGGTACAATACGACGTTTCATACGGCTTCTCAGTTGACACCATTCGATGCAGTCTATGGCAGACCACCACCGTTACACTTACCATATCTTCCTGGTGAATCGAAAGTGGAGGTCGTTGCCAATTCTTTGAAGGATAGGGAGGATATGCTCTTGTTACTTCAATTTCATCTTCTACATGCACAACACCGTATGAAACAGAATGCTGATTTACATAGGACTGAGAGGAGTTTTGAGATCGGAGATTATGTGTATGTTAAACTACAGCCTTACTGACAACAGTCTACTGTAATGCGGTCTAATAACAAGCTGGCACCAAAGTTCTATGGACCGTATGATATCACTCAAATGTTTAACCCTAAGGAGTGAATTACTCTCTCAAATAAGAGGTTCAATCGTAGTACTTAGGGATCGAATTCACAGAGACTCTAGAATTACACAACAGATTATTAAGTCTTCGAAATAAAGCTAGACAATAAGATTTTAAACAGTAATTTAAAAGGTAGCAAATAATTGCTTGATTGATTGGTTGATTTGTTAAGAAGGAAGAAGGTAGTTAAACTTAGGTATTTTCTCAGGTATGACATACATGCAAGTTGTAAAGGGTTTTTATTATTCATAGTTCTAGATTTAAACTTTTAAGGAATTTAAGGGTTAACTCCACTGGATCTCGGGTTAGGACTATCGTCCGATAACCTGTAAGGAATATCGATCGATGTTTCTATCGAGACTATCGATCGATGCTAATGCCGCTATATCGGTCGACATGGCTGTCCCTACGTCGATCGATATCGCATCCAGTGAGTGGTAGAGGTAAGTTTGAATGGGGTATCTAGTCTTCATTAAATTAACTTAGACGTAGGGGATTTGCCAAGCTATCACTTGTCCAAATTGACCCTAATATCAGAGGTAAGGGTGATCAATCCTTGGCCTTAGCATTCATTGATAACTAGATTGAGAACTATATTTTAAACACCCTAATAATGGTTCTATTCAATGCATGAGTCAACCTTAATGAGAAACCTAAATCTAACAAGAGAGACTACTCAAACATATTCATGAGAGACGAAGTCATGATGGTCTGAATAATACTTTAAGATAATAATAAAAAGAAACAATAAGTAAAAAGGGAGTTCAAGATCTTCTCAGTAATTGTAGTTTCAGATCTCTCTCTCCATCAAACTCTTCTCAAAAGATAGCTAGATGCTTCTCCTTATTAGGTCTAAAAGGTCTCCAAAGTTGTCTACCTAAACTAATACAAAACCCTCTTAATATAGCCTAACAGGCGGCCAGGGACATAGTGTGTAAATTATTAAAACTCTTGTGAAGCAATTAGGGCTTCTAATCTTCATTTAATCGCTTGGATGACTTATGTATCGATCGATACAAAACTCCATTATCGATCGATACAGGTAATCATCTATCGGTCGATTGCTCTCAGCGTGCATTGGTCGATAGCTAAACATTGTTTTGCTCATAACTTCATAAAGTCTCCATTTTAGCTCCAAAATGCATGTTTTACACCAGTGAATACCTGGATCTGTAAAAGCTCTAAAAAGACACTAAAAGTATCCTTTTGTTTCCAAAAACATATATAAATCATAGCTGAAAGCGGGTAAAAACCATGATATATCAACTTCCCCAGACTTATCCTTTTGCTTGTCCTCAAGCAAATAATAGAACATTGGTCTAGAAAATTTTTGAAAGGCGGAAGCTCTGAAAATTCTAGACTTAGGACCATCACCTCTCTACTTTTTGCAAGCCACATCAGATATCTATCAATTCCTAGAAATACATTATGCAATATCCTAGTTTAGCAACCAAATACATCTAGCGAATCAACTTAAACATTCCTTGTCTGTCTATCCCCTCTACTGATTTCATTTGTGCATAAAAATAAAGGTGTAGGCTTTACCTTGGGAGTATCGATCAAGGAACACTTGGATTCAACTCAAACAAGTTTCATGCATTCTCATCCCGGTTCTCTTTCTTTCTTTATCCCCCTTCTCTGAATCCCAACTCTTTCTTTCTTTTCTTTTTTTTTATATCAATCCCAATGAACAGTTAATGTTCATCTTATTGACTTTTCTTGACAAATTGTAAGTGAATAGTGGGGTCATAGGTAATGTACCTCTCCCTCGCTGTGATCATTCCTTTGATTTAAAATAGTGGGGTCATGGGTAATGTACCTCTCCCCCTGCCTCTCAGGAAATCATATCAATCTTTTATTTTCTGGGGATGCCGAAGGAAGGAAAGAAGGAACCAAAATTTTGAGACTTTTACCTTCCAGACTTGCAAGAGGATTCCGATCCTTTGTATACCAAGCCCCAAGACAAGCAATATATGTCAGGTTAGGTTGTAAATCAGCTTTGGTTCTTCCAGACAATCATGAAAGTGTTGACATAGGTGATCGGTGATCCATTTTAGCATATATAGTATTTTCTGTAACTGACAAATCTAAGAGTGGTGCTAAGAAGTTGTTAGGTAACAAGTCTGAATATAATCATTACTTCCTTCTTAGTAAAACACACATTAGCAAAATAACTTTTTTTTTGGTCTTAAAAATAGAAATGAAAATAAGAATAAAAATAAAGATAAGAGTAAAAATGAAAATGTTAGTAGATACCCCCCCAGACTTAAACAACACCGTCCCCAATGTTATTAGTCTAAGAGTAAATGAAAAGTAATGTAGCAAATACGTTCATGTTAGTAGGAACAATCGTACCTCAATCTCGACCTATCGATCGATACGGGGTGATGTATATCGATCGATAAAGTGCCGTCACCTAGTTGTGCTGTCAATCATCGAACTCAACACATAATGGAGTTATGTTAGTGCTGTTAGACATTCTCAAAACACACAAATGGTTAGATAATAAAGTAGTAGCAGGCATAGTAAAAAAATAAAAAGTACTAATAGAAATCCTACAAGTCTGAAAATGAAAACATAGTAGCATGAGATAAAAGGATAGAGATACGGGCAAAGGAATCAGTCCTCGCTGCTCTCGTCGTCGGCGTCGTCGTCGTCGTCACCCTGATCAGGCTGCGGGGATGAAGTCGCTGGGGACGGGTCAAAAGCTGAAGTGCTAGCTCGGCTAGAACAGCGGCATCTCGAGACGCGGGACCAGATGGCGCGAAGAGCGTCCAACACTCCTCTCCTGTAAACCTGCTCCTCCTCTGTCTCTATCCATGAGAGATCTGGGAACGGGGGCAGAGAAGCTGATGATGAAGCGCGGGAAGTGCTGGCGCTGCGGACTCCTGTGTTGCGACGGTGCGGGGCTGGAGCGAGTACTAAAGCCGGGTCTTTCTGGAAACGGAGCCTGTCGAGGTTACCCGCAAAGCGAGTAGTCTCTTGACGAGGCAGACGGAACCGGTGCGCACCAGCTGGAGTCCTGAAAGACCATAGGAGCTCCCTGTCCCTCCACCCGCTGTTACGCAGATGATCTGCGTCCAGGTAGTGCCGGGAAGTGTCCACGTCATTGTCGTCAAAACGGATCCCACAGTGCTGGAAAATCGGTGTCAGGAGACTCCCTACCGTCTCCTTCTTCTTCCCTCTGCCACCGGAGAAAGGCTTGGTCTTCAAGCTGAGTAGATTCTCAGCAAAGACAGCACCCAAGTTGGGTGTACCCATGTTGCGCGCCAGGTCTAAAAAGGTCAGATCGACCAGTCCGTCAAGCGCATGGTACATCAATGTAAGCTCGTAGATCCGCACCTTGTTGGGCTCCATTTTGCAGAGTAGAGTGGCGGCAAGGATCCTCATGAAGTACCGGAGGGTCGGGTGGCGGATGTCGGTCTGAACCACTGAGGCTGAACTCCAAGGACCTGTGCCAAAGATCTGCCAGAACTCCTTAACTGCTGGAAAGGCTGAGATGGTGCTGGAGGTGGCAGTCTCGTTCCCAAAGCCGTAGATCATGCAGAGCTCGGGGACAGTGACGTAGTACCGGACGCCTCTAGCGAAGAAGGACAGTTCACCATCACAAGCAACACTCGATGGCTGGTTCTTGTACTCAAAGCGAACCGTTGCCATGAACTGCCTGACGAGATCAGGATGAAGGTAATAGGCTTGGGAGCCAATGGTCCCGAACCGAAGCTGGATGAGCATATCTCCAAGATCTTTGTCGATCCTGAGGCGTCTGGTAGTAGCAGGATCGATGAAACGTGTGGGGGCGATCTCCACAGTGAGCCATGCGTTGTAGAACAGGCTGTCGTAGTTGTCCCAATCCTTACTCACAGGACGACGCAGGCACTCGGTACTCTTAGCGATGCGTTCCGGGTTGTTGAAATGCTGGTGGATTGTAATCCGTTCCCCAGCCCGACGTGGCCAAGGATCGCACTCATCTTCCCTTTCAGAAGAGGAAGAAGACGGTGGAGGATGACTGCTGGAGGCGCCAAGGTTATCGAGCCTCCTTTTGGTTCGCCTCTCCCTCTGTTCAGCTTGAGTAGACATCTGCAAGAAGTAGGAAGGAAAACTAAGATCAGTTATCCGTTAAGTGCATCGATATCGACCAACGCAAGTCGATTGATATCGATCGATAGTGATCGACTGATATCGATCGATAGTGATCGACTGATATCGATCGATAGTGATCGATTTCGTTCTTTTTCCAGATCCGGCTAAGATGGACATATCGATCGACAGAGCAAGCTCGATGTCGATCGATATCGAGTCGCGAAACCTGAAAGAATCTCAACAATCCAAATCGCAAGTATATAGTGTAAATCTTAGTTTTAATACTCAAAAACCTCTAATCTAACAATTCTAACAACTCAAAACGATTAAAAACAAACCTATCTACCGATTTCAAGCCAAAATTTGGGTGAAACTTTGTTCTCCATAAAAATCTAAAAATAAAAGGGTTATACCTTAGAGGATTTCGGATTGGAGAGTGAAATCGAGATAGAGGGAAGATTTCGAATCGAATGAGGCAAAAAACGGGAGAATTCCGTGAAGAATCGAGAGAAAAAGAGAGGTTTTGGGGTTTCGGTTGTGTTTTGCGAATGTGGGGGAGAAGAACGGCTCGTATCGACTTAAGGCAGTTCGCCCTCAATATATCCGTATCGATCGATATGGTATGGTCGTATCGATCGATATGGTCGAGTTGTGCTAGTATGTTTGCTATTGTGCTAAATAAAAATAATTTATAACTAAAAAGTTTTTTTTAAAAAAAAAAAAACTAAAAGCATGCTTAATGAAATCCTAACAGTGGGTTGCCTCCCACTCAAAATCATTTGAAAATTATTTGGAAATTATTAAGCATGATTTACCGATCCGGTTTCATTGGCGGGATTTGGCATACTTAACCGGAGGGGTGTAGAATTTGGAGGCTTGACCAAATAATGTTTGACTCGTTGACCATTTACCGTGAATTCAACTCCTTTCTCATTCACAAGGGTAACGGTTCCATTTGAGTGGGCCGCTATGATAGTAAAAGGGCCTGACCAACGAGATCGGAGTTTTCCGGGAAATATATTTAAACGAGAATTATATAAGAGAACTTGATCATTCGGGGTGAAATGCCGCGAAATAATGTGTTTGTCATGATAAGCTTTGGTTCTCTCTTTATATAACTTGGAGTTCTCATAGGCAAAATGCCTTATTTCATCCAGTTCATTTAGCTGGATGAGTCTCTGTTCTGCAGCCGTCTTTATGTCAAAATTCAGTAATTTAGTGGCCCAGGCTGCTTTGTGCTCTAACTCAACTGGTAAGTGGCAAGATTTACCGTAGAGTAGGTGAAATGGAGTCGTTCCTAGCGGTGTTTTAAAGGCTATTCGATAAGCCCAGAGTGCATTATCTAACTTCCTAGACCAATCCTTTCTTGTGGCTCCTACAGTCTTCTCTAAAATCGCTTTGATCTGTCTGTTAGAAACTTCGACTTGCCCACTGGTCTACGGATGGTAAGGTGATGCCACTCTATGGTGGACTCCGTTCTTTTTGAGCAAAGTCTCAAAGATTTTGTTGATGAAATGAGTTCCACCATCGCTTATAACTACCCGAGGGACTCCAAATCTCGAGAAAATGATGCTCTTGAAAAGTTTGACAACAACAGAGGCATCGTTAGTGGGTGAAGCGATCGCCTCAACCCATTTCGAAACGTAGTCGACAACGACTAGAATGTAACGGTTTCCGTAAGAAGTAGGGAAAGGACCCATGAAGTCTATACCCCAACAATCGAAAACTTCTACTTCGAGGATAAATTTTTGTTCCATTTCATGTCTCTTGCTGATTTTTCCGCCACGTTGGCATCTGTCGCACTTGGCAATATAGGCCTGAGTATCACGGAACATCGTAGGCCACCATAATCCAGCTTGGAGAAAATTTTAAACCGTTTTAAAGGTTGCAAAATGTCCAGCATATGCGGATCCATGGCATTGGTAAATGATGTTTGGAATCTCAGTTTCGGCCACACATCGTTGGAATATTCCATCGGCGCATCGTTTGTAAAGGTAAGGTTCGTCCCAATGATACCTTCTTACTTCTCGGAAGAACCGTTTCCTACCGTAGTGTTTAAGCTCTTCAGGTTCGACGTCTGCTGTGGGATAGTTTACTATGTCAGCATACCAAGGTCTTTCGCCGAATTGCTTTTCGACAGCGTGCGTTTCGTGCTTAATATTCTGAGAGATATTGTGTCTAACAGTGATCGGTTGGCATGCTACATTTACTGTCGTATCGTTATTGATCTTAAACGTGACGTTACGTAAGTCAATGTCATCCTCCCCATCGATCGACGTGATATCACCTCTATCGATCGATTCCTCTGATTGTCCATCGATCGATGTCAGGTCTCCGGAATCGATACTTCCAGTATAAACGGTTGACGCAAACTCGTTGGAGAGTTGTATCTGACCGATGAATGATGAATCGGTAGGGTACATGTTTTCGGTCTGTATGAAATCATTAATAGGGACTTCTTCATCTATTCGTATGCGGGAAAGATGATCCGCGACACCATTGTCTACTCCCCTCTTATCTTTTAGTTCTTGCGTTCTCGTTGGAGCGATTTTACAATATAGTTAGTTGTTGGGTAGCTTAGTTTTGTTGCAACAGAATCATCTGTGGCTTTGTCCACTGCACCGGCTTTGGTTTTTTTGTTGCTTTGGTTTGATTTCTTGTTTCTAAGTTCGCAGAGTGACACTTCCCAGTCTGCTTTGATGTTCTTGTCAGAGGGGTTAGGTCTTGCTCCCTGTTTCATGATGGTTTCTATCTAGGCGTTTATTGGTGGTATCATGCATGTGTTATATTTGGAAGTTTTATGAAGATCACAAGGTCTTTAACTTGCTGGATATGAAGCCAAAGTAGTGATGGATAACTGGTCTCTCATTATTTTTAGAGGAGGAAGATGTACCATGTTTCTTTTGGTCGTCAAATACTGACCATGGAGTGATTAAAAAGCAACTTTGTTGTTCTTGCAATGTGTGTACGGCTTCTCTCACAATCTCATCACCTCCTTCGGGTCTTTCAGTTATTCGTTCCCACATTTGTTTGGGATCGTTTATGGATGCTTACTGGTGTCTTTTTCTTTTGTTGGTTGGTCTTACTTACTTTGTATGAATACTTTTTGAATGAATTACAAGTGTTGAAAAGAATAGAAAGCGTCTGTGATAAAAATAGTTATTGCTTTTAATATATTGCATCTGGATGAGTTTTAAATTTCTGTGCACCAATAAAATTTATTTTCTGTAGATAAATATGTATTTATATAACCGCAGAGCAGGTCCTAAGATTTGAAAGGCTAGAGGCAAAAAAAGTTTGTGGGCACATTTTGAGGAAAAAAACATAAAACAAATAAAAAAGTGGAACTGTAGCGACATGCCTTCGAACCCATGTACTGATATGAGTGTGACATATGAATTTACCACTAGACTAGGGATGATATACGAAATTTGTGGCTTGTTGGGGTCAAAATCGGTTACGGCAGAATCAACGACCCAAACTTTCCGCAAAGTTAAGAATAGGTTTTAAGAAATACGAAAAACCTTCGAAAGAAATCTGAAGATTTCCCGAAAAAAGGAATTCCATAAAATTAACAATTGTCATCTTGGAAATCATCGGAAAATAGAATAAAACAATTCGCGATTGTTCAATTGGCCAAAGTAGCAAAACAGGGCCGTAACGTCTAAACTCCCTGAAACAGTAAAGCCGTTATTAAGAACGAAAACGACAACGACTACGATTATTTCTCTTTAATTTCTCTAAAAAGATCTTGAGTCGAGAAACGATCAAAACCAAACGACCGACCAGCTCGCCAACATGCGAGCTGGCCGTGCTAGACCAGCTCGCCAACAGGCGAGCTGGCCGTGCTTGAACAGCTCGCCTGTTGGCGAGCTGAATCAACCAGTCCAGCTCGCCTATTGGCGAGCTAAAATACCAAGTCCAGCTCGCTGCCTTGACCAGCTTGCCTGTTGGCGAGCTGAACTATCCAGTCCAGCTCACCAACAGGCGAGCTGGGCAGCCTTTACCAGTTCGCCTATTGGCGAGCTGAACTTTCCAGTCCTGCTCACCAACAGGCGAGCTGGCCAGCCTTGACCAGCTCGCCTATTGGCGAGCTGAACCGTCTCGTCCAGCTCGCCAACAGGTGAGATGAACTAAACCATTCATGCTCCCCGAGTCGATCGTACTTGATGCGGCCATCAAATCAGTACCTGAACCAGAGGCCAACAAGATGCACCAATCTGCCCACCAAAAGACCAACCAGGATATGTGCTCAATAAAAACGACGTATCTCACTAACCAGGAGGGTTTTTGTCATGAAACAAATTTTCATGCATTATAAACTCAAGTAGTAGTCAGTTCCAATTTTAATTTTAAGAAAATCTTCACGGATCCGGAGGTTATGAATTTTAATATTCAGAGGTTTCTCAGGCCGTCCATCTGCGAGTACCCGAGTTTAGAAGCTGTGTCAAGCCCAACCAAGAAGATTACCGACCCAAACAAAAGTCTAGAGTTCCATACGGATCTCTTAGCTTTCCATCAAGTCCAGAATGAGAAGAAATGGCCACGGAAATATGGAGTTATGGCCCAATCTACCAAACCGGCCAAACCAGCTCCACACCTGCCTAAATTGGAAGATCCGGGTTTGCCATCAAACCAAACTCAATTTTGGAATTCAGGAGACTTTTTTCAGCTCCTGGAGGCCCTCTAAAAATCCCAGGATTCTCAATACCTCACTGGATCAGGCGGATCCTTGAAGAAATCATTAAACCAAACCGGAGCTATTTATGGTAAGATTTGGCAATTTTTCCGTTTAATCTTTCCCAAGCCAACCAAATTCGACCAGAAGACAATTGGCCTAAACCAAGACATCCAGAAGACCACTATATCCATCCAGGACGTGTTACCATCAGCTTACAGTGGACCAGCAACCATAGGATCAGGAGGATCTACACTTGGTCACACTTGCCTTATTTGGACCTTTTTGCAATAAAGCTCCAACAGCTCTTTCTCCATCCTTCTATGCACGAGATTAGCTCATTCCAGGCAATAAAGAAGGTTTCAAAGATGCTCTCTTACCCCTTGAAACCGTCCAGGTTCAAGATCATTCAAACTCCCCCTTTGCAAGCCAAATCCCCACAATCACTCCGATGGCTAGTTTCTGATTTTTGTGTCTTTTAGAGATTTGTTTCCTTTATTTTTTATTTTGAACGTTAAGACCTTTGTCTCTGAACATTATATAAGCTCCTAGACGTCCATTGTAGAAAGCACCCTCAATCATAAAGTTAATAAGAAGTTTTATTCAGTTTTATCAAAGATAGTTTCTTTGCATAAAAGTTGTTCTTTAGTTTCTAAGTTGTGGGAAGCATTAGGAAACTATAGAGCTCGTGGTTCATAGGTTCTTTGTGAGATTCAGGAGCCTTGAAACACAGATTGAGAGAGTCAATCAACCCCCACAGATTGAGAGAGTCAATCACCATCTATCCATCATCATCTTCCATCCAACCATCATCAAACTACTATCTATCAATCCATTTCATTCTATCTTACCTCTTTATTTCTGTGTTATTTTTATCATTATTCATCCCATTGGTCTTCCTTGATTTCAGGTTATATTGGACGAGGAGGACAGAAACTCATTCATCACCCAACTCCATCTCTACCGGTTTCTCGATAACCACCATTTCATCAATCATCTCACCATCCTAGCTTCCGGGGCTGTATCATTTGGTATCAGAGCTCAAAGCTCCTGAATCTGGTGATATCTATCTTTACACCTTCTTGCTTGCATTTGTTTTATCATCTTAAATAAATAAAAAAATAAAAAAAATATTGTTTGAATTTTTTTTTCTGTTTATTTCTGAATTGCCTGTTCTTGGTGTTAAAACCATAGATAGGCACGAAAGAGATGCTCATTTTCTTGTTTGATTCATTTAGAAAAGACAAAAAAATTCAAATCTTGTTTTCATTTAATTTTTAGGTTCTCTTTACCATATTTAAATTGCTTGCATATCTCTTTTCAAAAAAATATAAAAAGTTCATTCCTTGCATTTAGTATTTGATCTAGTTGCATAAACTCTTGTCATACATCTTACTCAGGCTCCTTTAGCCTTCATTCCTGTCATGCATAACACCTTTGCATTTGTTCTCTTTGTTTGGCATATTTTTAAGTAAATCGAGTTAAAAAAAAAAAACAGTGTTCTTAGTTCTTTTGTTTTCCTTCAAAACTTAAACAAAATAAAAGGTCAAGTGTTATTGTTTTATTTTATACATTTAGTGTTTCCACTGATTAAAAAAAAAGGTTTTATTTGTGAATTTTCCATTTGTTTCAAGATTTTTCAAAAAAAAAAAAAGGAGAAGATACTAAGTTCCCAAGTTTCTTTGTTCTCTCTTTATTCCTATTCCCTTTATTTGCTAAGCCACGAGTTGATACTCTTTTTCTCTGTTTTTGCAAGGTACCAATAAGAAAATAAAGAGGAGAAACCATGGGAGATTATTCAGAAGATGAGGAACCTTATGATTCAAGCCAAGACTCCAACTTTGATGAAACTGACCAAGCATGGTCTAGTGAGGAGGAAGACTGTGATGAGTCAAGGTCTGATGTTGAATACTCTAATTCAGAGTATGAAGATGACCCTGGAGAAGATGTACCTGGACCGGAACCACCTGATCACCTACTTGATGAAGCTACCAGCCCTCAAGAATGTTATGGAGGAGAGACTGGTTCTAGGATCAGTGTGGATGAGGTAGAAGAGTTCCTTGGAGAAGAAATAGAGCGTGATGAAGATGACCAGGAAGACTCATCTGAAGAGAAAGCTGATTCTGAAATCAGTTTAAAAGAAATATATGAGCATGAAGAAGATTACTCTAAAACCAGTGAGCCCTGTGAAGATAATTGCTCTGAAACCAGTGAGTTCTATGAAGATGTTAATGAAGGAGAAAGATTCTCTAAGTCTGGTGAAGAAGAAAATGAAGAAGAGTCTCGTACCAGAGACATACCATGGTGTGAGATACCTTATTCTGATCAAGAGGATGAACACCAAGACGAAACTGGTTCCCAAATCAGTGTAGACCACTTGGAAGAAACCTGTGGAGAAAAATCAGATTATCAAAAAGACTTCACTGAAGAGATTGAGGCCTTAAGTGAGGCTGGAAGAAATGTTAAAGAAACCCAACTTGTCTGGGCTGAAGAGGAAGAAGTTGAAAGTGAGGCTGGAAGAAATGTTAGTGAGCTTAAAGAGCACTCCATCAATTTTTCTGGTTATGGCCAAAGAGATGAAGAGTACCTAGAGTGGGAGGACGAAATGGAGACCTTGTTCCAGAGTCACCATGTTCCAGAAGAGGAGAAGCTGTCATATGCCACCAAGACACTCACTGGCCCTGCTCTATACTGGTGGAACAAAGAGCAGTATACAGTATGGTACTACCAAGAACCAGATCATACTTGGGAGAGTTTTAAATCTGAGATGCTTAAAGGGTTTGTGAAGAAAATTTCAGAGCAGGAATATCAGTCCCCTGAGAGTGTTGTTCACGCTGGCTACACCCCCACATCAATCCAAAGCTTCAAGTCTGGAAGCAAGCAAGCACATCACAGCCCTCAAAAGATAAAACCGGCTGTAGAGAAGAAGACTATCAAGAAGCAAGAGGGTTCACAGCTAAGTTCACTCCAGTTGTTAAAGGTACCAGAAACATCCACTTATCCAAAGGGAACTTTACCACCAGGGAGAAAGAAGGCTGGATTTGTTCTTGAGAAAGGAGAACCCCAAGCTGAAGATGAAGCTATGGTACAAGGTGTGCAAAAGCCACCAGCATCATCAAATCAAAGTAAGTCCTCTAATTCTAAAAATATTAAAATTCAGACATGTTATAGATGTCATAAGAGAGGTCACTTTGCTGTAAGTTGTCCATCTAGAAAAACACTAGGCTGCACATCACTGGAATTGAAACAAGTGAAACTATTGTTCCTTTAGAACCTTCAAATGCTGGATTTATGCACTTGTCTTTGCCAAAGAGTTTTGATCCAGGTATTGAGCAAGGAGATGGACGACCAAACAATGATGAGAAGGTTCAAGAAAACCAGGAACAGCACCTGTCATGTCCCCGAAATGTTGAAGAAGATGTAAGAAGCATCAAGAGAACACATGCTCCCAAAGAGCAAATCATTCTTCAACTAGCTGAAACCATTTGGGTAAGTATACATTTTACTTGTCTAAATTTTGTTTTTTAGATTATAAGTTCTCAAACACAGATATAATTCACTTGTTTTCTGTCAAAAGTGTTGAGATAATTTCAGGAACAAAGGCAAAGGATCCCATAGGAGATCCACACAAGAAGTTCATAAGGTGTTTATATGCAAAAAGAAAGCAAGAAGTTATCACCAACAACTTTTGACCCCAGACGCACCATCAGATCTTAAAACCAACTCCAGAAGTCCAGATCCATGTAAAGGAGTAGTTCTGTCGTTCCTATTCAAAGGAGAACCACCAGATCTTCCACCAAAGATCAAACCGATCAAATACCAAGGTAAGGCCCTAGAATCTCAAAATAGGATGAAACCTGATTTACTCTATCTTGGTGCAGATTATCCAGTTTCGAGGTCGAAAAATTTTCAAGGAGGAGGGTATGATGCGGCCATCAAATCAGTACCTGAACCAGAGGCCAACAAGATGCACCAATCTGCCCACCAAAAGACCAACCAGGATATGTGCTCAATCAAAACAACGTATCTCACTAACCAGGAGGGTTTTTGTCATGAAACAAATTTTCATGAATTATCACTCAAGGAGTAGTCAGGTCCAATTTTAAGTTTAAGAAAATCTTCACGGATCCGGAAGTTATGAATTTTACAATTCAGAGGTTTCTCAGCCCGTCCATCTGCGAGTACCCGAGTTTAGAGGCTGTGTCAAGCCCAACCAAGAAGAGTTCCTACCCAAACCAAAGTCTGTAGTTCAATATGGATCTCTTAGCTTTCCAAAAAGTCCATAATGAGAAGAAATGGCCACGGAAATATGGAGTTATGGCCCAATCTACCAAACCGGCCAAACCAGCTCCACACCTGCCTAAATTGGAAGATCCGGGTTTGCCATCAAACCAAACTCAATTTTGGCAACCAGGAGACTTTTTTCAGCTCCTAGAGGCCCTCTACAATATCCCAGGATGCTCAAGACCTCACTGGATCATGCGGATCCTTGAAGAAATCATTAAACCAAACCGGAGCTATTTATGGCAAGATTTGGCAATTTTTCGGTTTAATCTTTCCCAAGCCAACCAAATTCGACCAGAAGACAATTGGCCTAAACCAAGACATCCATAAGACCACTATATCCATCCAGGACGTGTTACCATCAGATTACAGTGGACCAGCAACCATAGGATCAGGAGGATCTACACTTGGTCACACTTGCCTTATTTGGACCTTTTTGCAATAAAGCTCCAACAGCTCTTTTTCCATCCTTCTATGCACGAGATCAGCTCATTCCAGGCAATATAGAAGGTTCCAAAGATGCTCTCTTACCCCTTTAAACCGTCCAGGTCCAAGATCATTCAAACTCCCCCTTTGCAAGCCAAATCCCCACAATCACTCCAATGGCTAGTTTCTGATTTTTGTGTCTTTTAGAGATTTGTTTTCTTTCTTTTTTTATTTTGAACGTTAAGACCTTTGTCTCTGAGCATTATATAAGCTCCTAGACGTCCATTGTAGAAATCACCCTCAATCATAAAGTTAATAAGAAGTTTTATTCAGTTTTATCAAAGATAGTTTCTTTGCATCAAAATTGTTCTTTAGTTTCTAAGTTGTGGGAAGCATTAGGAAACTATAGAGCTCGTGGTTCATAGGTTCTTTGTGAGATTCAGGAGCCTTGAAACACAGATTGAGAGAGTCAATCAACCCCCACGGATTGAGAGAGTCAATCACCATCTATCCATCATCATCTTCCATCCAACCATCATCAAACTACTATCCATCAATCCATTTCATTCTATCTTACCTCTTTACTTTATTTCTGTGTTATTTTTATCATTCTTCATCCCATTGGTCTTCCTTGATTTCAGGTTATCTTGGACGAGGAGGACAGAAACTCATTCATCACCCAACTCCATCTCTACCGGTTTCTCGATAACCACCATTTCATCAATCATCTCACCATCCTAGCTTCCGGGGCTGTATCAGTACTCTGAACCGTGATCCTAACCTCTCTTGTTTTGTCTTGATCCGTCTTACCGTTGGAGTTTTACGACAAAAACCGTAAAAAACTGGTTTTCTCTTAAAACCTCGAGTAAATCGTAAAAACGGCAACGGTTTTACGAAACACCAAACATTGCCAAACTTTACGATTAACTTGAGATGTTTTATAAAAGAAACCGCTAAAGACTCTTTTTCTTGGAATACCTCGAGTAAATCGTACAAAACGGCAACGGTTAGACGAAACACCAAACATTGCAAAACTTTACGTTAACTCGAGATGTTTTATAAAAAAACGCCATCGTATCAGGAAACGATCTCATTTAAAGTCGTAATACGGCTAAATCGCAGAACGGCTCGGAAAGACCTAAAACACAATAAAAGTCTACTCACGACTTTAGAGGAGATCCAGCCCGAAGATAAGATGACGGTTTACTCATTACTTGGAAAGGTGGGAAAATGTTAAGTTTAAAGATAAAATAGAAGTTTTCCGAAGAAAAATGGAAAGATCGAGAAAAGTGGAAGATTTCAGATAAGCGCGAACCGGAGCAGAAAAGGAAAGACCAACCGCCTAGAGAAGGAGTATATAAGCAGAAGATCAAGGACAAGAGAAGAGGACGATTTTCAGAACTCTCATCACACAGAAAAACTTAGCATTTAGGAAACTTTCCATTTTTGTTATCTAGCTGCGTCTCAACTAGGGTTTTAGTCTTAGGTTACTAGAACTAGGAAACTCGCCGTCAGCTCTCGTATCCAAGGCTTACCTCGTTGTACCGTTCTTACGCAAAATCGGAATAAGTAACCTCTTTGCTCTCTTTTCGATTCTTGTTTTATTTTATCATCTTTATCGTATTTTGATTGCTTGCGTGTGGTTAAGCAGATAGCCGGGACCTCTGGGAAATTAGGATTTTCCCTAAGTTCTGTTATTCACGGAAATCGAAGGTGTGAATTTCGGTTCCCACATGGCTGATATTAATAAAGAAAATAATTGGCCGCAAGCAGGAGTTTCATCCGCTTCTACCAAGGGCTGCCACTGTTATAAGGAAAAGAAAATCGGGGTTTAAGGCTGCTATAAATATGGCTCAAAAAGATTCTAAAGTTATTCACATAATAAAATAAAAACCTTAAACATGTATTTACTTCAATTTGTTTTGCTCTCTTTTTCTTTCTTCGAGTTTGATTCGCGTTTGTTCACAATACACGTGTTTTTGCCATGGTTACTACTCGTTAGTGTTAATGTGTAAGTTATTGAGTAAAACTGCATGTCATTTTTTGCACACAAAAAAGAAAATTAAAAGACTCCAATTTAATGTATAAAATAAAAAAAATCTGAAAACATTTTAGAAAAGTGTCACAGCCTGAGATCCAGACTTTAAAGATGGCTTGACTGAGGTTTGATTTTGGTCAGAGTACTAAAGACAGATTTACGTGGGCGATAGAGTGTAGTTGGATTTTGATTGATGCGATTTGTACCTGAAACAAGTGAGAACCTTTTAATGAGATTTATGATTTAAAATGATGAACAGTAGATCCACTATATGAAGAATGATGAACAAAAGAAACTCACGATTTTTATGGGTTTCGGATTTAAGATGGATGATTGAAACTAAATGATATGTGATATGAAACAAATCAAATAAAAGAGATAGAGAGATGGATGGATGGATCCTTGTTTCTAGACTGATGTCTCTCTCAACAAGAAAAATGGAAAATAATGGAATGAAGATGGGATCCAGCTTGCTGGATGTGTATCTCTCTCAAGCAGAATCGATGGATGTGTGGAGTGAAGAATCGCCAAGAATTTGGTGATGAAAACCTGATAAGATTCAAGGCTCTTCCTAGGCTGCCTTCTCACGCAGAACTAGCGAGAGTTTTAGGGCTTTTCTTTGCTGGGGAAAACTGAATCATATATTTCATAAGGCTAAAAAAAATACAAGTCCACTTATAAGGGGTTTATATAGAACCCGATATGGTTTCCCTTCTTGGGGTCTTTGAAGCAAAAAAAACACCATGAAGTCTAAAGCAAAAACAGAACGAGCCAACTCTCCAGAACTCTAAGAAAAGGCTAAACAATGGCCTTGAATTGTTGGACTCAAAATAAATAAAAAGGACTTAAACAATTTGCCCATAAGTTCATAAAATCAAAAATAAAAATGAAAACAAAACAAACACAAACCAAAAAACAATAAATCGGTTAGAAATCATAATTGAAATCTTACATGCGTACCTTATGGAATAGGTGGATTACTCAGGACCGGATTGGGTTGGGGTCAAGTTTAAACCTAGATCGCATATGGAGATGATTAGGCCGGTTTGGTTCTGGGCGAGTGATCTGAATTGGACTGGGCCGGCCTGATCTTGAACCTTTATTGGGTCGACTTGATCTTGAATCTTCAGTTGGACCATCTCTTCAATCATCAACTGGTTTTGGTTGGTTTGTCCATCTTGATCTAGGATTAGCCGGACCGCTTTGGAGAAACCATCTCTTATGGCCTTGGCTCCACTCAGGATGGTTGAACCTCGTCTAACTACGAGAACCTCTATTTGGATGGCCGCATCATTCCCTCCCCCCCCCCCTTGAAAAGGTTCTGGCCTCAAAACACCATCATCTGCAAGAAAAGGGGACAAATCAGATACATTGACACTGGAGAAATTTTAAACTCTCCTGGAAGCTCAAGCTTGTAGGCATTTTCATTAATCTTCTCAAGTACACGGAATGGGCCAGTTCCTTGGGGTGATAGTTTGGATTTTCTCTCGTCTGGGAACCTCTCAGGTCTCATGTGCAGCCACACCAGATCGCCGGGCTCAAACAACACCTCCTTACTGTTCTACTCGATCCGGGCCTTGACCTTGGCTGCCTTCACCTCCAACTTCTCCTTGACTTTCTGGTGCAGGTTCTTAACGAATTCCGCCTTGGTGGAACCATCTCGGCTGCGATACATAGGGCTTGGCAACTCCTGAAACTTCAGTGGAGTCTCTGGTTGGAAACCGTAGACAACTTCAAAAGGAGAAAGGTTAGTGGCAGAGTATTTAGCATGGTTGTAAGCAAAGTCAATAAATGGGAAACAAGAGAACCAGTTCCTTAAGTTCTTACCAATCTTAGCTCTCAATAACTGAGAGAGTGTACGGTAAACTACCTCATTTTGACCATCGGTATATGGGTGGCAAGTGGTCGAGAACAGCAATTTGGTACTGATCTTACCCCATAGTGTCCTCCAGAAGTGAGTTAGGAATTTGGAGTCTCAGTCAGACACAATGGTTCTGGGAACACCATGTAAACGGACAACCTCTTTAAAGAACAGGTCGGCTGTCTAGGTAGCATCATTGGTCTTATCAAATACTATGAAGTGGGCCATCTTAGAGAACCTATCCACCACTACAAAAATAAGTCTTTGGGGTTTATATTAGGCAAACCCAACACAAAGTCCATAGAAACATCTACCCAAGGGTGGTTAGGAATAGGTAATAGCATGTGTAAACCATAAGGATGTGACCGGGATTTAGTCTTAAGACAGACAGTGCATTTGGCGCATAAGTTCTCAACATCTCTCTTCATGTTCGACCAAAAGAAATGGTCGGTTAGGACACTTAAGGTTGTGTCACGACCAAAGTGTCCCATGAGGCCGCCACCATGGATGTAATGTCCCCAATCCTAGATAGGATTCTCCGGACGGGCCATGGTGCGGGGAAACGCACCAGTCAGGTCATATGACCTAAAGACAAGTGTATTATGGCCAAAGATGTTGTTAAGGGGAACAGAGAGCTATAACTTATCCAAAATAAGAAGGAGACAAGCTTAAAGGAGCTGGATGAGTGTTACGGAAGCTAGACGAGGCCGCGAGGAAGCTTAACCAGCTAGGGTGAAGCTGGGAGGTAGCTCACTCGGTGTAGGCCAGCTCAGGAAGCTGGAGAACTAGCTCACTCAGCTGGACCAGCTGACAATCAGCTCAGTCGACGGAGTGTTGAATTCTTGGGCGGCTGGGTCAAGGTCGGATGGTTACCAGGCCGATTGATGGCCCAGCTGGGTGATGGGCCTGTTGGGCAATTATCATTTGGCCAGGGAGAAGGGAAAAGTGTTAAGGCCCAAGATTGGCACGTTATGGGAAACTAAGGGGCAGTTACTGGCCGAGGGTTGCAAGAGGCACAAGGCACCGTTTCGTGGGCCAAAAGGCACCCATTTACCTAAGGCCATTGGCCGATCCTTTCCTCTATATATACAGACCCTTTGGGGTCAAAAATGTCATCAATACCTTTAGAGAAAACTCTGAAAAAAATCGTGAGAGAAAAATTGAGAGAGAGAGACCTGTGGTTTGAAGTAAATCTGTGTGGGTGTGGTGCTTTATCTTTTGTGGCGAAGGTCTGTCCGTGGAAAGCAAGGCGTGGGAAATGGATACTCGACAGAAAGAGAAGGAGATGAGAAGGAGAAGGACATGGCCCTGGAGAGCGTACGCCTAAGGTGAGTGGTGTGAACCGCGAACCACCGGACGTAGACGGCGGTTGATCCATCCGTGCGTATGGTCTGGTTTGTTTAGCGTTACACCCATCTCCTTTTCTATTTAATCCACCTTCTATTCTCTCTGTTCATGATCGAGTCTGATGATTCAGACATGGTAACACTGAACCAAGGCCTTGGCCGGTTCAGGAATGATGTCCTTGGCCTTTGGCCAGACTTAACCATGGTCGGATTCTCTTTGGTTCTAGCCGATGGGTTGGAGATTAACTCCAATTACCCTCTACCCCTCTTAAATTTTCTAATTTGTCCCACCAATATATAATAATAATAAAAAATATATTATTTAAACTCAAAACCTAGTTAAATACGTCTATACCCTTAACCAAATGCACTTATTACATAGATCCAACCTAATATCCGACGACCCGACCCAATACCATGCGGGTCAAACCAGAATTTTAACCTAATGACTAAAACGACGTCGTTTTTCATTATTCTTCTTTTTTTTAGTTTTCTCCTCTCTCTCCCTCTCTTTCGACGGCGATAGCAAAGCAAAGGGCGACTCCTCTCCCGACTCGAGTTTCTTCTTCTGTTTCCATCAAAATCGAGACCTCTAATCGATTCTCCTTCGAGGTAATCTCATTCTCCTACCTTTTAATGACTTATCTCTTGATTTGATTAAAAAAGGATTTGATTTTAAAATTAGGTCAAATAAAATTAGGGAAAAGTTGCATGTTGTAATTAGGAGTGTGAAGATCGNGACTCCTCTCCCGACTCGAGTTTCTTCTTCTGTTTCCATCAAAATCGAGACCTCTAATCGATTCTCCTTCGAGGTAATCTCATTCTCCTACCTTTTAATGACTTATCTCTTGATTTGATTAAAAAAGGATTTGATTTTAAAATTAGGTCAAATAAAATTAGGGAAAAGTTGCATGTTGTAATTAGGAGTGTGAAGATCGTGTTTTGGGTTTGTATATAGGGGAAAAATCGGGTGAAATCTTAGATTATATATAACTTTGTTAGTGGGACCGAAATGGCTTGCGAATTTTGGGTTATGTTGAATCGATTTTCGGGTGTTTAAAGGAGTGATGTCTTATGTTGAATCGAGTTTGGTGATGTGTTTGTGTTGTAATGCTAGTATCATGAAACTGTTGTATTGTTAAATTGATGTGTTTGTGTTGTAATTGAGTTGTAATGTCGTCTCTTGTATAGGGAAGTTATGAAGGAAAAGCAAAGTGAAGTCCCCAATAAAAGGCGTCGTCAATCTCTTAGAATCAGAATGAAGACTAAGAAGGGTAAGAAGACTAAGAAGAGTACACCAGTGAGAGAACCAAGTGTGGTATCGCTCTCAGCCTCACCTAGCCCAGAAAATGAAGACATGGCTGGTCCTTCGTCTGAGGTATAGTTGTTTTCACTGTCTTTGTAGTTCTTTTGTATTACTAGAATTACTTAGTATTAGTAGCATTACTTATCATTACTAGTAATACTAGCATTACTAGTAATACTAGCATTACAGATAACTAGCATTACTAATATTTTATATATGTATTTTGATTGCAGGAAATGCAACCGATGCAACCCCTTGAGTTCTACTTCAAAAGCAGCGAGTTCACTAAGACTTGCAAGATACAAACCAAGTGCTTAGTGAGCAAGACAACACAATGCATCAAGTCGAAGCTCAAGGATGAGCTTGAATGGTTCACAAGCCATCCGCAGTTTCGACACTTCTTTCACATGCCAGAAGAACCAAACCTGAAGCTCCAAGGGATGTGGATGTTACTCATGCGCACCATTTGTACTCCAGAAGATGATGTTGCATGGTTTGCGGTTAATGGTGTACCCATCCGCTATTCTGTGAGGGAGCATGCCCTCATCTCTGGTTTAGACTGCAGTAGCTATCCGAGGAATTATAAGAAGATTGGGAGTAATAAGTTTGTGGAGTATCACTTCCGTGATATAAGTAAGATCACCATCACTGATGTGAAGCAGAAGTTGTTGTCTATGAAGCCGTGTGCAGATAGATTGAAGATGGCTGTGTTATTTTTCCTTGGTACGGTTATCAGAGGAAAGGCAAAGGATACTGGACCTTTAGACTCCTTCATATTAAGGATGGTGGAGGATTTGGATGCTTGCAGATCATTTCCCTGGGGTCGGCTGACATTTGACGATGCAATAAAGGAGATTAAGCACGTGATGAACCTTCTGAAGGGTGAAGTGAATGAGGCAGTCGCCTTTCCTGGTTTCATAATCCCTTTAGAGGTAAAGCATATAGTTTAGTAAAAGTTTTAGTTGTTTAATAATTGAAAATTTAACATTGTGACACTGGATATAGGTTATGGCTTTTGAGAGTATTCATGTTCTGGGGAAACATTTTAGAATATATCCAGACAATCCTTGTAAAGACTGTCCAAGGATGTGCAAGAGCCGGTTTACAAAGGGCAGTCTGAAGGGTTATCCGTTGGAAGATATATATTCTGTGCTTGGAGAAACAAAGGTACATTTTCAGGTCTATATGATTTAGATCAAGCTGCATATTTATTGTTTATATTTTCAGAAACAAAGATACATTTTCAGACATGTAACTGATGTTATATATTGTTTTATTTTCAGGACATTACTAGTGTGTTGGTTCCAACTATTGGCGAGGAAATGTTGTTGGCTCGTATAGTTGATCAGGAACGAGAGTATGACCGTCAGGGTAGCCCAAGCGATACGTGGAACCACTGGTTAATTGAGATGCAGAAGACTATTTGGTGGGAAGAGCTTTATAATGAGGATCAGGCTGCACGCGTGTTTACAAAAAAGAAAGACAAAAAAAAGGTGGAAGCATCATCCTCNTTGGCGAGGAAATGTTGTTGGCTCGTATAGTTGATCAGGAACGAGAGTATGACCGTCAGGGTAGCCCAAGCGATACGTGGAACCACTGGTTAATTGAGATGCAGAAGACTATTTGGTGGGAAGAGCTTTATAATGAGGATCAGGCTGCACGCGTGTTTACAAAAAAGAAAGACAAAAAAAAGGTGGAAGCATCATCCTCTGATTCGAGCTTGCAAGGTATGGAAGAGAGGATTTTGGAGTTTATGGGGGAAGCATTATTTGGACTTAACTTAACAGTCGAGACAAAGCTGGATTCTATGGATTTGAGGCTGACTGGAATGGAAAAAAACCAGAAACTTTTGTGTAAAAAGGCTAAGAAAATAGAGAAGAGGCTAGCTTCTATTGAGAGTAAGGTCAGTGAGAAGCAGAATCATGGTGAAGACGGTGAAGACGTGGATTTTCGACAGTGGGATAATAACTATTTTGAAGACAAAGATGAAGAGGCTAGGAAAGACAACGGTGACCAAGAAGGTGAAAAAGATAAAGAAAACGATGAGGAAGTAGAGTCCGATGAGGAAATGCGAAGATTGGACCAAGTGAGAGAAAGAAATAGAGTACAAAGTGAAGAATTTTGGAGGAAGCTTGATGCTGAAGAAGAGAAGGAGAAAGAAGCTGCTGATAGTGAAGAAGAGAAGGAGAACAATGACGAAGAAAATGAGAACAGTGACGACGAGAAGGATAAAGAAGTTGGAGACAGTGAAAAAGAGAAGGAGAACGAGGCTGAAAACAATGAAGAAGAGAAGGGCAAAGAGGGTGAGAAAGGAGAAGAATTTTGGAGGAAGCTTGATGCTGAAGAAGAGAATGAGAAAGAAGCTGCTGATACTGAAGAAGAGAAGGAGAACAGTGACGAAGAAAAGGAGAATAGTGACGAAGAGAAGGACAAAGAGGGTGAGAAAGGAGAAGAAAAAGTGGAGGATTCTGAGGCTGAAGAGAAGGACAAAGAGGGTGAGAAAGAAGAAGAAAAAGTGGAAGCAGAGATAAAAAACAATGAAGAAGTTGTTGTGGAAGAAGAGCAAAAAGAGAAAGAAGCTGAGAATGTTGTCGAGGAACAGATGGATAGTTGGGCCATGGTCGTTTACAAGACCAGTGAGGAGAAGATGGATATGACCAATGACGAGAGGAGAGCTGAGACCAATGAAGCACCTAAGAAGGTTGAGATGGATACGACCAATGACGAGAGGACAGCTGAGACCAAGGAAGCACCTAAGAAGGAGAAGAGGAAGCGTGAACCATCAAGGTGGGTGCAGACTCCTTTCACGGCGGGGAAGAAGCCAGTGAAGAAGCCTAAAACAAAGGCTGAAGCCGGTGAAGAAGCCTAAAACAAAGGCCTATGTGTTTATTTAATTATTTCTGATGTTTGAAATTTGGTAGGAGAATGCTTTGTTTTGCTTTTGGGTGTTTAAAACTTGGTAGCAGAATTTGTGTGTTGTGTGTTGCAATAGACAGGTCTGGAAAACTAAATTTATAAGTGTTACTCTGGCCAAAAATGAGTTACTAGATAACTTGAATTACTAGGTTTACTAGATAACTTGAATAACTGGAATTACTATGCCCAAAAATCACTATAAAAATGAATTAAAAATGAATTTCACATGTAAAACGTGTAAAACGCCTAAATATATAAAAATAAATTAAAAAATGAATTTCACATGTAAAACGTGCACCGTCATAAATATTTTATGTTATATTTAACACTTAGTAATCCTCAAGGTAGTAGTAATACTACTATACACATAGTAATACTTTGGCAAATTTTTAGGTTTATCTAGTAAAACCTTCACAAAATGGAATTTTTTGTAGTAAAACCAATGATTTTACCTACTAAATATTGTTAAGTAAGACATTTACATAAACAATTTACCAGATATACGTATTTTGTTTTATTCTCATTACTATACTCGAACCATTCACACACTTACATTGAAAGTTAAGGATGGTTTTTGGGAAAATGATGAGCTTTTCTTAAACTTTTAAAAATAATCCTCAAAAACAATCTACATCTACATATTTATCATATACATAGTCTAAGAATTGAAAATAATTATAAAAATAGTCTAAATTTACATCATAAACGATTTATATAGTAATATATATAATGGTATCAAATTGCACATAACAATACCAGTAAATCTTAGTAATCCCAGATACATATAATAATACTAGTAATCCATAGTAGTCCATGTTACACATAATAAAACCAGACATCTCTAGTAGTTCGAATCACACATAATAATACTAGTAATCCATACTAATCCAAATTGCACATAATAAAACTAGTAATCAAACACCTGAACCCGAACCATTTCCACATTCAACATACGAAGCCATACCTTCTCCTCTGGCTCTGCCTCTTCCCCTAACTCCCCCTCTGCCTCGTTTTCCTCTTCCACGGGATTCTCCTACTGATGGAAATCTTGTTTGTTGTGATGGTCCTTTCTTCGTATCAAAATCTGGAGGAAATATTTTCTTTTTTCTAACATCTTCTGGTATAACCCAATCAGACATATGAGGAACAGGATATATTGTCCTGTGATAAGCCAAAGCCCATTGCTCTACCAAATAGTACATTGAACAATACTCAGATAGATGAAGTTCTCTTCCCGCTTTCTCAGTCATGAATGTGGCAGCAGCTACTCCATCCACACAAGGGTATTTGTCTTTATCAAACTGCTCACAGGTGCAAGTATTTTTAGCCATATCAACGGTATAAACCTTCCCATCAGTACCATGCACACTATACTCAAGATGGAAGCTGTTTAACTCCTCAACCGTGAGAAACCCTGCTGCAACACATCTTTGAGACATTTCAGTTTCCACAATAGGCACAAGCTTCTGTGTGNCACACAAGGGTATTTGTCTTTATCAAACTGCTCACAGGTGCAAGTATTTTTAGCCATATCAACGGTATAAACCTTCCCATCAGTACCATGCACACTATACTCAAGATGGAAGCTGTTTAACTCCTCAACCGTGAGAAACCCTGCTGCAACACATCTTTGAGACATTTCAGTTTCCACAATAGGCACAAGCTTCTGTGTGTATGGTATTTCAGCTGCCTTCTTTCTGTACTTGTTAAACCATTCAGCCATTTTCGCAATGATTGCATCAATCATAGGTAGTAAGGTGTACTTCCTCGCTTCTTTAATAACACCATTAAAAGATTCTACTGAATTTGTGGTGTCAACATTGTACCTATCTCCTTCAAAGTGGCATCTAGCCCATTTCCTCTCTTCAACACTTTTGTCAAGATACTCCGCTGCACTAGGATACTTTCTGCGAAAAGCATGATAAAGGTCGAAGAACTCGGCTTTTGTATAAGCGTGTGCGCACTTTCTAAACTTTTCTGCACAAGTATCTCTGTGGTTACGGACGTGGCCTTTAACATTTTGAGATAAATGCCATATACAATACCCATGATGGGCATGCGGGAACACTTCACTTACTGCCCTGATCAAGCTTTTGCTTCTATCTGAAAGAAACACCAATCCAGGGACATCGGATATAGCTGATTTCAACTGTTCCATAAACCAAAGCCAGCCTTTATAGTTCTCACCATCTGCAACACCAAACGCAATTGGGTAGTGGTGATGATCGGGATCTTGAGCAGTCGCAACAAATAGAACTCCACCATAAACATTCTTCAGGTGTGTTGCATCCACAATGAGGATCTTTCTCATCGCGCTAAACCCTTCTACGCTAGCTCCCAAAGCAAAAAAGAGATATTTAAATTTATGGGCCGCATCAACTTCCACAGAAGTTCTTGTGCCAATGTTTGTCTGCTCCAGCATGTGCAAATAACAGTGTAATAAAGTAAAACTCTCTTCTGGACTTCCTCGCACTTCATTAGCAGCTTCTCTTTTCCCTCTCCATGCCGTGGTGTATGATACGGAAACACCAACCTTTCGATGGACCAAATCAATCAGAACTTTGGGAACTGGTGTGTCAAATGTACCAGGATAATCTTGAGCCAAAAGCGATGCAACGATCTGTGGTGTGCCTTTCCTTCTATCACGGAGTGTTCTTGTAGTAACAAGAGAACATGTATGCTGCTTTATGTAACTTCTAACTGTCCAAAGATCTGAATTCTCTAACTTTGCAACTCGCACAAACCACTTGCAACCTTCTTTAGCTAATCGACATTTAATCACAAATCTCTTAGTATCCGATTTTTTTATATCAAACTCGAAACATTTCTGATGGGAAGCCGTCTGAATATGAACTTTTGCTGCCTCCTTCGTTCTAAATTCTTGACCTAAAACCAAATCAATACCATCATCCCGTGGCTCTCCTTGTGGCCTTACTTCTGTATCTTCAAACACATGCTCATCTCTTTCGGTGACATTCTCATGCATCTCAA
>CAKOAT010109044.1:66096-102122 GCA_932364175.1 Eruca vesicaria subsp. sativa
AATGATTGTGCAATGCGGATTTTGCATTCTTCCTGAAATAAAATGGAATATCATTAGATTTATCACCGTACAATGTTCTCTTACTAATACTATTTTATTTCAGTATTATACATAGTTATATAGTAATACTAGTTATTCCAGTAAAACTTTTGTTTAGTAATCTCAGTAATACATAGTTATCTCAGTAATACTAGTTATTCCAGTTATACCCAGAAATTACCTAGTTATCTCAGTAATATCCAGAAATTATCCTTCCACTAACTAATCCGCTTTTTAGGACGATATTGTTAGGATTATACATTGCCCATGATGTATAATTCATCTTAAATTAAATTACACACATAGTATCATCAAAACGAACATAAATTATACTTAAAATCTATAAAAACAGTTTTGAAAAAAAATGTGAAATATTTCATAATTATCGTCGGATCTTCTTTTTTTTAAACTAGACTAGATATACACGATATTTAAATGTTATTTCACAACAAAAATCATCAAAAACAAGCAAGAATTACCTCTGTTTTGGAAGCTTCAAATCGCCAATGGAGAGGGAGGAAGAGAGGAGTCTCACGAGGAAGAAGAAACAGGTGGGCCACATTAATTTTCATTGGTTAAGGTTGTTGGATTTATGGGGGAGAATTTAATTGGGAATTTAATTGGGGAAAATAAATATGAGGCTAGTTTGGGAAGCACAAGGGAAAAGGGATAGTGAGAATAGGGAGGGGATAGTGAGAATTCATTTAGGAGGGTAGAGGGTAATTGGAGTTAATATCCCGATAGGTTAGATCACATTAGATGTAATCCGATGTGGGATTTTATGTTATTGTAGAATGCCTTAGATAGTTATCTAGGCTTGGCTGATTGTTTATAGGATTATATTTGATTTTTTGGAATAGAATAAATAAGGAACCGGACCATACAATGATACAACTGTGTGTTAGGATATCTGATTCTTATTTATGTCTTGTGATTGTGTGGTTTCATGCACTGACTTGGATCGTGGTAATTCTAAGGAACCGTGAAGGCTCTCAGCGTGGAAGGATGTGTGGTGTTTGGGTAAATCCGTGTAGAAATGAACTTATGATAGCCTATTGTGCAATTGATTGACTTATGATAGCCTAGTGTGCAAATGAATAATTGAATACTTTGTATGGATCACATTTCTATTATTTATAAAATGTCGATTTGCCATTGTTCTATTTTTTTGTGTAAGTTGAATGAATGAACCTCAAAACTTTAAAAAATACTTAGAAAAATATTGGACTTAAATTCGGAATCAATTAACATAAGAATTAAGTGAGGCCACGGTCTGGTTGGATTGAAGAATCTAGGATCGAGTCTTACAATGGGCCTCTCAAACCAGCAATTCCCTCATAGAACCTTTGGGAATGCAAAGTTTCTTTTCTTTGAAGAAGAAACCGTCATGTTGGTAATAATGACCGAATGCTCCTTGTGTAGTGTTCCTGAAAGCTTCTTGAAAATCATGGTCAGTAGCATATGAATCTTTAATAAATTCAAAACCCATGATTTTAGCTTCCATGGTTGAGATAAGAGTGTTACAGCCTGAGATTCAGCCTATAAGGATGGCTTCCCTTAGGTTTGGTTTTGATCTGATCTGGTACTAAGGATGGATTTGCGTGGGTGATAGAGTGTAGATGGATCTTGATTGATGCGATTTGTACCTGAAACAAGTGAGAAACTTTTTATGATTTTTTATGGATTTAAAATGATGAACAAGATATAAACTATATGAAGAATGATGAACAAAAGAAAGACACGATTTTTATGGGTTTTTTATTTAACATGGATGATTGAAACTAAATGATATGCGATATGAAACAAATAAAAGAGATAGAGAGATGGATGGATGGATCCTTGTTGCTGGACTGATGTCTCTCAACAAGAACAGTGGATGAATAATGGAATGAATATGGGATCCGGCTTTCTGGGTGTGTATCTCTCGCAAGCAGAATCGATAGATGGTGTGGAGTGAAGAAGCCACAATTTTGGTGATGAAAACTTGATAAGATTCAAGGCTCTTCCTAGGCTGGCTTCTCACGGAGAACTAGAGAGAGTTTTAGAGCTTTCTTTTCTGGGGAAAACTGACTCATATATTTCATAAGGCTAAAAAAAAATACAAGTTCACTTATAAGGGGTTTATATAGCACCTGATGTGGTTTGCTCTTCTTGGGTCTTTGAAGCAAAAAAAAAACATGAAGTCTAAAGCAATAAGGCCTAAACAGAATGGGCCGACTCTCATGGATTCTAAGCAAAAGCTAAACAATGATCTGGAATTATTGGAGTCAAAATAAATAAAAAAGACTTAGACAATTTGCCCATAAGTTCATAAAATAAAATAAAAAAGTTAAAAACAAACAACACAAAAAGAAAATAATAAACCGGTTAGAAATCATAATTGAAATCTTACCTGCTTACCTTATGGAATAGGTGGATTACTCAGAACCGGATTGGGTTATGGTCGAGTCTAAACCGAGATCGTGTGTGGAGATAATTAGACCGGTTTGGTTCTGGGCGAGTGATCTGAATTGGACGGGGCCGGCTTGATCTTGAACCTCTATTTGGCCGACTTGATCTTGAATCTTCAATTGGACCATCTCTTCAGTTAGAAACTGGTTTTGGCCTGTTTGTCCATCTTGATCTAGGATTAGTTGGACTGCTTTGTAAAAACTTTCTCTTATGGTCTTGGCTACACTCCGGGTGGTCGGACCTCGTCTAACTACGGAAACCTCTATTTGGATGGCCGCATCAAAAAGAAAAAGTGGCTACCTTGAATGGCATCTCCTTAATGTTGACCAAATAACTTGCAAAAAAATTAAATTCTGATGTGATGAACTTTAATTCACAACACAGAAATCTTATGAAGACCATTGATTACAATTTGGATGAGAGTAAAGATGCATACCTTTAATAGTCTATAACTCTTTCTAGATGAATTCAAACGGATTTGAGAGCAACATTGGGCGGAGCTTTAAATGAGAGGTGTGTTAGAGATTTGATCGCTTGAGGCCCTTGACTTTTACACTTTTTCTGTTTGACAAATTGACTGTTAGACCTTAAAGAGTTGGATTCTTTTTGTTCTTTGAATTTATCCAGTCTTTACGTATTGCAGGCTTGAATTTTTACTTTAAAAAAAAAACATATATTTGGAATGGGTTTTATTTAAAAGGACAAGTTACAGTTTTGTCTTAATTTTTAAAAGTTAAAGGTTTCAGTTTATTTAGAGGTTGATTGTTTGTGGTTTTTGTTCTTGTTTTTTGTTTTTGTTTTTCAAAAAACCATTTTTCTTCCGATCAAGTTTTTGTTTGTAGTTTTTACTTTTGTAAAAACCATTTTTGTTGCCAATCAAGTTTTTAAACAAATAGATTCCCCAAAATTTAGGGAAACTAGTTTTTCAAAATTTTAACCAATTTGTGAAGAAAAGCCAAAAGCCATCTTTTGTGGGTTTTTAATACAAAAACGAATTTTATTTCTTTTTATATAAAATCTATATTTAAATTAAATAAATAATATTTTCATAAAGATAAAGTACTCATAAATATTTGTAGATAATATATCAATTAAAACCTTAATTTAAAATATCTTTTTTTGTTCGTTATATATCAGTAAATTGGATATTTTTTATATAACATTAATTAATTACAAAAATAGTTATTAATTTCTATACAAAACAAGTTATTAACTTCTATAAATTTCATAGAATAATTGTCATAATTATTAGACAGACTAAACAATAATAAAAATTATAAAAATTTAATTATTTTATTACTAAAATATATAATATTAATTTGAAAACAGCCCTTCAACTTTTAAAAATTAAAAAAAAAAGTATAAGAAAATTTATAAATACTTTAAAATTTTCAAATATTTTATTTATTTTTATAATTTCTAGATATTTTATTATTTATATTTAGTATAATATGTAAAAATAAAATAATTTAAAACATGGAAATGTATATTTATTTTAAATAACAATCACATTATTTTGATAAATTTCAAAGGTAAATTATATATTTTTCATTGCTTTTTTATTATTATTTTAAAACAATGCATTGATTATTTTTTGAACAACTGAAATCTTTAATACCTGACTTCTGTTTTATAATAGAAAAGATATTATATATATATATATATATATGTGTGTGTGATTAAGAAAATAAATAAGATGTACTAAGCTCATTATAATGTCTAATGACATTAGATGATGTCCATTAATATATATACACTTTCTTAATGAATATTTACCTAATAAAGTTGGCTGGATGCACTTTAGAAAAAAAAAATTTCTTAAGCAAGCAACAAAGAGTTCATCAAGGTTTTGAGATTCGATCTCGACGGCACTAACATTCCCTATAAATTCAGATTTTGTGCGTGTGGATACTGGTAGAGGCACAACGTTTGAAATGCTGAATAATATCTATTTGTTTTTGATTTGGTTTGTTTATATTTCTGCTGAAAAATAATCAAGTAATAGATTTTGACCCGCGCTTAGGAAGGGCGAATTGTTTTTTTCATTTATCAATAAAAATAATTCAAAAATTGGTCTATAATAATGTTTGAGTTTAAGAAAATTTTTCATATTCGATTTAGACATGTGGTTGAATCCGTAGATTCAATACCTTGTATATAATCCAGTTTAGTTTTAATGAAAAAAAATCATTAATTAAAAAAGATAAAATCTGGTAAAAACGCAAAAAAAAATCGCTATTAACCCATGATGTAATACAACCGATCCAATAAAAACACAAAATATCTGATAATATTTTTATTTTTTTAGTTGCATTATTCATATATTTTTTAATATTGTATAAACTTGTGATTCCTTGGATTTTGATGAAATTTTTATTAATGACATTCAAAAAAATGATAATATAAAAAAACTTATTGACATGATACTGTTAGTTGATTTTTATTATTAATAACCTATCATAATTTTACACTTTAATTTATATTGAAATTTTAATTTTGTGATAATTTTTAAAATACTCTTAAACACTCATAATTGTCATATCAATTTTCATGAATAAAATGAAAAAAAAAAAATTTAATATTTTTATTTATATTAATTTTTTATTGTTGAATAATATTATACGCAAAAATTAATATTCAAATATGTAAATGATTTTTGGTGTAGGACATAGAGTTTTGGTTTGTACAGGAAATATGCATAATATTTGAATGTTTATACATAGGTTTAATAAAATAATATTTTGATGTCATTATGTTTGATTTCATAAATATTTATTTCCCAATATTTTACTCCAGATTATGGTATAAATGAACAACAATGAACGATTGTGCTAATTAAATAATTGTATGAGACTAATATTAGGTGTATGTTAAAAATGATTAGTTATATATTATATACATGTAGTGGAGTCCAACTGTGAATAACCGTTTGTATATGAATTAATTATGGTTTTGACTAATGTATATAATATAAACCAGTTTGAACTCAAGATACACGTTATATTAGTATAAGACGATGGTCGTAAGTAATATGTTTAATTTAATAACTAATAGGTCCAATAATTAAAAGGTAAGTTAGTGGAATATGAATTAAAATATATTAGGATTAATTAAATGTATTGAATGTTATATAGTTGGAGAAATTTAAGGTATGACCAAAAAAGAAAGAATTAAACGAAAGGGTCCAAACAACTTTTATAGGTAGATTTTTTAGGACTCTTTTTCTTTTAATAGTATTGATATTCGAAACCCTAAGATATAGATTACATTCATTATTTGCATGAGATTCTAAGCATATGAATTCTTAGGTAGGTTTAAAAAATTGTTATAAACTGCTATGAATTCGTACATGCACTCCATTGCCAAGAAAGTGCCTCAAGTTCCGAGTGTAGGGATTATACTCTTCTTCATTGATTTCTTACTCTCAAAAGTTGAATTATCATTGTAGAGTTTTTCCGTGTCCATCCAAAATCACGTACTTAAATCTATAAGAACTATATAAATCATACTAAAACATTTGAATATATAACAAAATGTACGTTAATATGAACATCATAACCCCAATCACAGCCCAATTGATGCGATCCAGAAAATCCCGTTAGGGTTGTAGGAAACCTTAACTGGGTTCCTCTAAATAACAATTTTCCTCGATTTTTATTCTCCAAGCGTTGAAACTTGCAAAGATCGACTCATCAAGAAGATCTAAGAGTGTGTCGTCACCACCACCGTGTTCAGATCCGAGATCAACTAGTAAACAATTGATACTCGCCGGAGGTAACCCAGAACCACCACTTCAATCTAAGTTTTGTAGCTGGTTAGTAAATTGTTAATAACTCTTTAACCGTACCGTTTTCATGAATCCAAGGCCATCATCGTTTTTTTGACGTCGAGACGAGTTTGGAGTAGAGATATCAACCAGAGACGACCGTTCACGCGCCCACACATGCCAACACTCTCCTTCGCTGCCGAATGTGTGTGACAGGTGCCGCCATCCTCCGCTGTACTCACATCGCGTTGATCTAACGAGCCAACGTCATGTGCCGTAGATCAGCCGTCGCCTTCCTCTCGTCGCTGGTGCCGTAAACTGCTATCGCAGAACAAGATAAATATAAGTCTCAAAGGATACCGGTAGTGGCACGAAATTGGAGTGCTAAATAATTTCTCTAATTTCTATTTGTTTTTTACTTGGTTTGTTTATTTTTCTGCTGCAAAATAACCTAGTATATTCAAAACATTAAGGTATAGATTACATTCAATATTTGCATGAGATTTTAGGCATAGGTAGGTTTATAAAATTGTTATAAATTGGCATGAATTTCTACATGCACTCCATTGCCAAGACAACGTCTCATATTCTTAGTGTCGGGATGATATTATCTCCATTGATTTCTTACTCCGAAAAGTTGAATTGTTCTTCTAGAGTTTTTACATGTCCATCCACAACTACTGAAGAGTGTGTTATGTATCCATGATGCATCTATCATACATCTCTTATAGATTGTGACTTGTTCAGAAGAGCGTCGCTCTGCTAGTATTCCCTAACCTTTTTCTTTGTTATTTCTTTAAAAGAAGCTTGTATAATTTATCTCTCCATGTTGTTAAGGAGATGGACGAACACGTGCAACACAATAACAAAATCATCAATTTTTGACTTGGATATTTCTTTGTTTTTTTCTTCTTTGGGTCTGAGAATAAACACAAAAATATGTTCGACAGGTTATGTTCTTCAGTGATGGGAGACAGAAACATATGCAATTGTATCATGGAATTTTGAAACGCCATGAGAACCTTCACCCTATGGAACGTTTACAGAATCAAGGAAACAATGTTTCGCCTATTTAAACCCATTTTTCTTTCTAAATTCATGTATTGGTATTTTATATTTATCAATTTATTTATGCAAATACTTTACAGTTATTCAATCCGTTTATTGTAGAATTTGGGTTCCTACAGTATACTGATATACTCTATCTTATGTGTCATCAAACTTTTTGGACAAACGGATTCAAACTTTAGAGAGTGTTGTCGGCATCTTTTTAGTTCATTGGAGACTCTTGCCTCTTTCTTCGTATTGATCAAAACAGAGTCGACATTTTTGTAGGCATCTTTAATCTCTTCTTTTGACTATTTTGCTTCATTTTGGAAAAATATAGTGGATGTATTTGTTATTTGAGATTCTTCAGAAAGATCAGTGAATCAGGGAGCATGTGTGTGTGTATATATAAAAGGTAGCCTTTAGACCATCTCCCATCCACCTCTATTTTCATTTTTATGTTTTTCCTTTTAAAATAGAAAATCTCTATTTTTTTTTTTAACATCAAAAGGTTATTTTATTATTCAAACTTGAGGTGATCTGAGAATCCAAACCGGAATAGAACAACCAACAAAAACGAATTGACTATAAAAATTACGAGTAACCCTAGCTAAACCATCTGCAGTCCGATTTTGCGTTCTTGGTACGTAGGAGATCTTAAAGTCTGGAAGTATGTCCTTCAAAAGAGAGAACTCTCCTAGTTCTGTGGAGTAGCTTGGCCAGTCCTTCGAGTTCTGAATCATTGCCATAACATTCTTGCAGTACGTCCTAAAGTGTTGACAGTTGCTATTCTGGATCATATTCTCCATTGCCCACATCAAGGCCTCTAACTCGGTATGCGAAGAAGACATACGGTTTTCTTTGTTTCTTAGGCCTAAGAGTTGTTCCTTTCATGACCCGTCCATCCAAACCCATCCATATCCACTACATTCTGCTTCCGCTGTCCATGAAGCATCCACTAAGCAAATGTCTCGCAAGCTTAGGGCTTGCATATCCATGTGTGTTGTCCGATATGTTTCTGTGGTTTTGGCATTTGCTTCAAACCAAGCCTTTCGTTCACTTTATGCATGTCTCACCAATTCACGCGGATCTCTTGAGATGCCTCTGAAGAGTACCATTTTGTGCTTTCCATAGGAACCAAATGATCCATAGATAAGGGTCCTTGTCTAGTTCAAGGTCTTCAATCTCATTTTTTTCTCCAAAACAGGTAGTCTATGTTTGTGAATATGCTCATTGTTGGAAAGGTTCCCGGGCATGAGGGTGTCGAGGCAAGGACCCATGTTTGCAAAGCCGGTACACATTCGAAAATAACATGGTTAGCAGATTCATCTGGTTCACCACATCTTGGGAAATCATTGTCGCAATCTATATGACGTCTTTTTAAGTTTCTTGTGACCGCTATATAACCAGACACAAGCTTCCATATAAGATGCGGATCTTATGTGGAGCTTGGATCTTCCAAGCAAAAAACTTCAAGCTGGTTATACTTGGTTCCTCTACCATTTCTTCAACCTCGCGGTTCAGAATGTTTCTCGCGACCAAGTATCTTGATTTCACCGTATATATCCCATGTTGAGTATAACTCTATCTATACCTATCATCTCTATGGGATTGGCTTATCGCCAAACTCCGGATGAGTGGAATGTCTTCCTGAACAATAAGATTCTCCACCATCTCCACATTACATACCTTTGGGGAGCCATGGATCAGATCACTGACTATCATTCGCGGTTGGATTAATTGCTCGAGCCGGTCTAGCCGGGACCGATGGTATCCACGAATCTTCCCAAACACGTATTTGGTACCATGAATGAACTTTTTGATTAATTTCCAACATTAAAAGAGGTTTGACAGCATGATGCCCAATGCATGCCTCGTTTAGACGGATTCGAGCTCCACCAAATTTAGCAATCACACTTGTTAATTTATCACATATCTTCAATGGAAAAGGAAAATCTCTATTTTTTTTTTTTTTTTTTTTTTTGACAACGAAAGGCTGATCTATTACTCAAGCTTGAGGTGGTCTGGGAATCCAGACCGGAATAGAACAACCAACATACATGAGATTTCGATAGAATGATCGGGCAGTTTTAGCTAGATGATCGGATACAGAATTGAGAGACCGAGGAACATAAGAAATCTTAAAATCTGGGAAACAAATCCTCAGCGTCGAGATCCTCTCCAGTTCCTTCGAAAAGCTTGGCCATCCATGGGGATCCTTGAGCATTGCTAACAATTCCTTGCAGTCCGTCCCAAAGCTCTGACATGGCGAATATTGAAGCATGTTCTCCATTGGCCACCGCAGCGCTTCCAGCTCAGAATGCAAAGCCGACTCCACTCTACTCACATTCCGCAACCCCATCAGTTGACTATTTCCCATGCTGTCCTTCCAGTCCCAACCACAACCAGAAAATTGATCCATAGAGGTCCAAGAACCATCTATTGTTGACTATTTCCCATGCAATTGTTTCGTCCGGTTCTCCGCATCGTGGGCAAAAGTTGTCGCATCTCATGTGTCTGTGATTCAACGCACTCGTGACAGCCACCTGTCCCGATATAATCTGCCACATAAGTTGACACATTTTCGGGGGAGCTTTAACCTTCCAAACTTGTGCTTGAAGCCTTTTAAAGCTAGGTTCATCTACCAAGTCCTTATCCTCTTTCATCAGTATATTACGAGTTACCCAATAGCCGGACTTGACTGTATACTGCCCACTCCTAGTGTAACTCCAGCAATGTGTGTCTCGCCGATGGGTCGAACTAATAGCTATACTCCTTATGAGAGGTATATCAGCAGCGTCAACATAACTTGCCAGCCGCTCCAGATCCCAAGACTTTGTTTCTTGATTAATGAATCTCTATTATAGAAGTGAATTTGCTCTAATGTATACTTTTATTATCGAGTTCCTCTATTTATAGAAGAAAATATAGAGATATGATATTTTCAGGTATACATTGGAACAAATCTACCTCTATTATAGAAATCTCTATTTTAAAAAATAATATATATATATAGAAACATACATCGGAGATGCTAAAACACATAGTAATGCTGAGGATTTAATAATCAGAACCCATTGTGAGATTTAGTAATGCTGAGGATTTAATAATCAGAACCCATTGTGAGATTGGTGATTTAAAAACACAAACACACCTCCAAATTTGCCTCCATAACATTTTAAAGAATGTGCTTATATAATTAAGCTTGGAACAACAATACAACTTTCTCAGGTATTATGTTTTGATACAGGAAATCAACATCAGTACATTTGCATCATACTCAAAAAAAAAAGCGAATCAAGAGGAAGGAAAAAAAAATTAACAACAAAAAAATAAGACTGCCCCAATTGCTGCAATGTCTACAAAGACGCAGTGGTGGGTAATCCGAGAGAATACAAACGCTATCGACAACCGTCTTGCTCCAACTTGGGCACCATTTACGTGCCTTTTAATGAACGCACATGCTTGCTTCATCTTTCTGGGGACTCATGAAACAACACAATCACAAAATATAATCACAGTTTTTTTTTTCAAAAGAGTTCTTCAGAGTTGAACTTGTTCCATGCTTCCTGTTAATTGCCAAGAGGGGAAAAAAGGATGAAGCCTGTAAATGTGGAAAGAATCTACAAACAGTGCGGTTCTAGTTACCCGTGCGAGACGCAATCTAACTGAATAATAAATTATGTTAATGTTGATGTTGATGGCAGCTATTGTAGCAGTAATGGTGTAAAATGGTAAACTCATTACCTTGAGCATGTCGAACACTTTCTCGGCAATGTATTTCTGCTGGAGATTAGCGCCCTTTTGCTGAACTTTGTCAGGATGTATACAGAGAGTAGCCTTCCTGTAAAATTTCTTGACAGAAGCACCGGTAATTAAATCGGTCAATGAAACAGGCTGCCAGCCACACTCTGGCCAAAGAACCTGTAAATTTCACAAGAGATTGTAAGAATCACAACATCATAGGTACAAGTGAAAATCAATACAAGAAGTTTAGAAAATGGACAATAGGACATACATATTGTAACGTCGAAAGCAAGGCACGCAAGTTTCCCTCCTTCCCCGCACCCCAACGTTTTATCTCAGCATCCAGAGTCTCACCGATTCTCTGAAATCCAGGATTAAGTATGATGATTAAACAAACAAACAAGAAAAATCCAGTGCAATCCATGATGTAGTGTCTCAGACTTGAGAGATGAATAATAAAAATAACACAGATCGTGGCACATTNGAAAGCAAGGCACGCAAGTTTCCCTCCTTCCCCGCACCCCAACGTTTTATCTCAGCATCCAGAGTCTCACCGATTCTCTGAAATCCAGGATTAAGTATGATGATTAAACAAACAAACAAGAAAAATCCAGTGCAATCCATGATGTAGTGTCTCAGACTTGAGAGATGAATAATAAAAATAACACAGATCGTGGCACATTTTTTTCAACGTTATCTCAACAAACCAACATTACATGCGATTAGGAATAACAGATGAGGGAAAGTAAAAAAACCCAGATGAAAAGAAAAGAAACAGAATCACACACTAACGAAACTTACATTTCTCTCTGCTTGTTCTCTTTGTACTTGAAGATCCCGATCATTTTTCTCAGCAAGTGCTTTCGCCTGATTCGGAAAAGAATTCATGTCACAAACACTCAACGGATTATTATTAGATACAAAAACCATTAACGAGAACCGATTTAACAACTCTGTTGATACTTACAGCTCGCTCCTGTGTCCTCTGGTGGCGTTCCAGCCGGGCACGCCGTCTCTCTTCAGTTTCGCCTTCAACATCTTGAAACCCACCAGACTGGGTTGCTGAAGCTTTACAAGGAAGGAGGATTCAGTACGAGACCATTTTAAAAGACTTGAAAAAAGGTGCATAGGAACAGAAACCACAGAAATTCCAATACCTCCAAATATTGAACTGAGATCATCAACAATGTTTGTAGCCGAAGAGGTCTTCCTCAGGTTCTCGGATGCTCCAGAAGGCACTCGCGAAGATGCCCTGCTAGATTCGAAAGACCCTCCCTTGTTCCATGAATCCTGGAAAGGATCCTGAAATACAGCTTAACTTATAAGAAAAAGACGAATGTCATGTAAAGAACATAAAGCAGAACGGAAGTAGTAGATATCAAATCTGACCGGAGGGTTGGTTCTCTGTCGCGGAGCACTGCTGGGTCTGGAAACCGAGTTAAAGAAGGAGTCAAGATCATTGTTATTCTCTTGCTGCTTAGCTTTAGCTTGGGCAGCTGCCCTTGCACGTGCCTCAGCAGCTGCCCTTTCAACAGCAGCTCGTTCTGCCCTAACCCTTGCTTCCTTCTCCCTTGCTTCAGCATTTGCCCTTTCTCTAGCTTCTGCGGCAGCTCTCTCGGCCTTCTCCCTTGCCCCTGCAGCTGCTCTTTCTCGCGCTTCAGCATGAGCTCTCTGAACAGCTGCTCTTTCTGCACGTTCTCGGGCATCGCTAGTAGCCTTTCCAACAGCAGCTCTTTGAGCTTTCGCATGTGCCTCAGAGGCTGCTCTTTCGCGTGCTTCCCTTGTAGCCCTCTCTACCGCCTGTCTAGCCAACAGCCTTTCCTTTTCTTTCTCAATTCTTTTCTGCTCCCTCTCCTCTCTTTCCCTTTCCTGGGCTTTCTCCATCTCTACCCTTTCACGATCCAATCTCACTTGCTTTTCTCTAAGTTCCCTTTCCTGAGAATCATAATTCTCCATTGGATGGCCTTCTCTACTTCTACTTGCTCTCAAATTGTCTTTCTCTCTCCTTTCCTTAGCGTGCCTAAACTTGGCTTCTGCTTTATCCATGGCATCCTTCATGGCGGCAGCTGATGCAACAGCAGTAGAGAAAACATCTGATTCTTCACAAGAGGGAGAGCCGGGAAGTCCATTAGGGGCAGTATGATTTCTTCCCATAGAAAAACCATCGAGATCATCCATTTGAGAAGCTGTGGGGGTATTTGCAGAAGTTGTAGCTGAGGTACGAACGTGTGAGTTGTTAGTGGAAGTCGGCTCATTAACCTTCTTTTTCATAGGACGTGTAGGTCTGGGTGGTGGAGGTCTGGAAGGTGGGGGAGCACTTGTAGGTAGCGTAAAAAGGGGGATCTCAGAAACAGTAAGCCACACATCATCAGATGAGTCAAAACTTCCATCTGAATGGAGTGATTTGTTTTCATATAGTGGAGAAGTAGGCTGAGGAAGAGTTGTGGAAAAAGTATTGTGCGGCTCATCAAAAGAAACTTTCTTACCAGGTGAGTGAGGAGAGCCACTGAGGTTTGCAGGTCTCAAGTGACTAGTTTTCATATCGGACTTTGCAAGACTATCGAAATCAACAAAGACTCCTCCAGGATCAGTTTTCGTGGTGTTGAAATTACCAATATCCTCCAATGGATCAGTGAAGGCAGGGGTCCCCTCAAAGACTACAAATGGATCGGAAGATGTTTTGGGTGTGCGAGAAGGAGGTTTCTGAGATTGACCAGTCTCTGAAGTTGGCCTGTTGCAGAAAACAAAAATATTTTAAGAAAAAGGAAAAAAAAATCAAGCCTTTGAAGCCACTTGAGTTCCACGGTAAACTATTAATCAGCAAACAACTCTACATAACAATTGGAAAACCTTGTATGCATGCATTAATTTGTACCTAAAACACTACAAGGTTATTAGCTAAGAGAAATGAAAAGTTACTTTTTGGGCGGAGGAGGGGAGCTGGGGCGGCCAAACCCAGGAATCAAGTCATCAAAAGCGGAGGAGCTACCCTTCTCCTTCTCCTTCTCCTTCTCCTTCTCCTCTGGTTGCCCCAAATTCCCAATCAAATCATCCAAGGGAGAACTGTTTTGTTTCCTGTGCTTTGGAATGGAAGAGAAAAGGTCATCAAACCTGGTTGATTGAGAACTCGATGGGGGGTTTTTAAGATCAGGGATAGCTTCAAACACATCATCATCATCATCGTCATACACAGGCTTGTCATAGACAGGCGATTTGGGTGCCTTGAACATAGCATCGTAGTCAAAGGACGGCATAGGAGGAGGAGGAGGCTGAGAACGTGAATCTTTAAAGACATCGTTGAATAGCGGATCATCACCATCCCGACTCAGATCGTCGAATACAGGCGACGAATCAGACTTCTTCCTCCCCGAAGCGTTCCCGAAGCTGTAGGATGACGCGAAACTGCTGTAGTCAGCCGCGGGCGAGTTTGCCTTAGGGCCGGCCATCGGAGCAGATTTTCCCTGCGGCTTCAACCCCAAGTCTCTCGTTAAAAGGCCTGTGAAATCCTCCATCTGATTACCACCTCCTTCACAGATCCTACGATGACTTTCCTCAGATCTCAGTGTCCATCAACGATTCGGATCAAAATTTCTGAATTGGTCCAGATCTCAAAACAACACCTCTCTTCTTCTTCTTCTTCCGACTCATACATGTTCCCACTCTCCATTATTATTATTTTTTTTTTATTAATTTGGGTCCAATATTCTCACATATCTACACTCCGCTCCCATAAATTCTACAAACTCATAACAACTCCTTTTCTTTTCCAATTTAAACCTTCTCCCCCCCCCCCCCTTCCTTCCTTTTTAGATGTACAAGTTTGAATAATCTTTCTTTTCTTATAAACCTAACTTACTTTCATATTTATTCAAACAAAAATCAACTCATAATTTCTAAACTAATCCGAGAAAATGAATTTCTCTCATTTTACACTGCACCAAACCAAATAGGAGTAAATCGAGTAGTTTCCCATCTTTAGAATAAATCAAAAAATGTTGTGGATTCTTTTTTCCATTTACAATTTCATCTTCTTAACTTAATATTTATTTAATTATATTTTAATTTCAATATATTATGTATTATTATTTAGATTATATATCTATTCAATCAATTTTATTAAGATGTATATACAGTTTTTTTTTTTATTTAAAACTTTTGAAATATAACCCAACCCCCCCCCCCCAAAAAAAAAACTTACATATAATTCTAATCAAATTAAAATGAGCCAATTAACAAAAACAAATATTTGAGTAGCCTAACTTTAAAATTATAACTAGTTTATTTGATACGTAACATTAACAAATTCCAGTTAAATATAGAATTATTTTTGGACGTCGAGAGCCTAACACTGTGTGCTACCCTATCCATCCTTATATCATGCGTTCGTGGAATATGGATGATCGCCACATCTGTGACGCTCTCTTTTACGATTTGTATGTCTTTCAAATATGGTGTAACGACATATCGTTCTTCTGGTTCTAAAACCATATTCGCCAGTTGTGAAAAATATGTCGCAAAAGTAACCTGAAATTGACGTAAATTCCTCATTCTTTCTGTTGCCCAAATGACTGCTTCTATTCTGAATGTAGAGGGAAACGAGCCACACGAGTATTTCTTGCTCCCATGAGTCCTTCGAACCCTCCAATGTATTATACCATCCTTGTCTCGAATAAATTTCACCCTCCTTCTATGAACCATCCGTGAAACACCACCGACCATGTCTTTGCGTNTTGACGTAAATTCCTCATTCTTTCTGTTGCCCAAATGACTGCTTCTATTCTGAATGTAGAGGGAAACGAGCCACACGAGTATTTCTTGCTCCCATGAGTCCTTCGAACCCTCCAATGTATTATACCATCCTTGTCTCGAATAAATTTCACCCTCCTTCTATGAACCATCCGTGAAACACCACCGACCATGTCTTTGCGTAAATGATGTAGAGGTCCTCAGGCTATGGGGTTGATGATTTCTCTGCATTACTTTTGCTTGTGCGTCATTCCCTAATGTAGCCTCTGTTACAGCCAACTGTAGTGTATCTCTGAAATCCATGTCATGTTGATGAAAACCACATCATTCCTGCATTTTCAAAATATACCATAAAATCCATACAAAGTGATGATTGTCCACCTGTGATGATATTCTCCAGAACCAATAATCCATATTGGCGTATATTGATTGCAAGGGCAAGTTACTTGGGTTCGTAGGAACCGATGATACGGCCCATATTTTCACAACCGGAAGACACTCAAACATATTATGATTTGGGGTTTCCCCCTCTGCCTCGCACCTCGCACACTGCAACTCACATTGAATAACTCGTGAATATATGTTCCTTTACCGATAAACAACCAGAAACAATTTGCCATAAGAAATGCCTAATATTGGGAGGACAACTTATTTTTCAAGAATATGCCTTCAACACTGTGGTTGTGGGCCCGATAACTCGTTGTGTCCTGATAGTGTCAGGATTCATTCGCTCCACTTGATAACTAGGTTTCATCGTCTATTGGTCATTTTTTGTATAATGCCAACCATCTCGATCAATACTCTGGTATTGACTCAAAGGTGAACTCTCAATTATCTTTGCATCCTCCTAATCAACCAATTCATCAATAACAGGAGTGTTCCAAGTCCTTGTTGTCGTATTAATAAGATGATCCATTGTAAAATCAGGAAAAAGGTTGTTTGATTCAATATTTGTTGGTTTTAGGTGAGTGGTTGGGATCTAACCGTCATTCCTTGAAATGGAAGATCATGTTCCTACCCTTTTGATTAGTCTTTTGCTAACCATTGATCTAGCTGATACGATACTATGATATCCATAATAAGGTGGGTACGATCTAATCACTTCTAAAGGTGATACTTTTATGAAATACCGACCTTTGAAAACTCAAGCAAATAAAGTGTTTGGCCTCTCTTTCAGTCGCCAAAACTGTTTCCCTAACATTACCGTGTTGAAATTCTTTAAATCCAAATCCTCCATCATCCTTGTGCTGACACAATTTATCCCATGATTTCCAATGTTTATCTCTTACATCTCCACCTTAGCTCCACCAAAATTGGGCAACTCCACTAGTCAATTTCTTCGTTGATAGTGAAATTCTATAACAAGACATGACATAGTTTGGAAGGGTTGTGAGCACAGATTTTATGAGCACCTCTTTGCTTCCTTTTGGAAACAAATTGAATGTCCATCCATTAACATGGTTATAGAATCTTTCCTGAACAAAAAAAAATGTGTGTGTGTTTTAACCTCTAAGACTTTCTAAGATTTCCAAATAAGATCTCATCCCTCTAATAATTTGGATGCCTAATGTGTTATGTAGGTCTTGCCGAGTTGTCTTGCTATCTTGTGGCCGAACTGGATTTCTGAAAATTAATATGTTAACTAGATATTATCTCATAATCCTTCAAAATTCAAAAAATAGTCTGTCACTTCTCTATATGTGCTTTACCAAAAAAAGACTGTCGTCGCAGATGAGATATGGGTGGGCATGTCCTTGTGACTTTTAATCATGTTAACTGTTTTATCCTCTCTTCTTTCTTAATGTTACCAATCAACGCTCGCGTGCATATAATGAACACGTATGGAGAAAGTGAGTCACCTTGCCTAAAACCTCTTTGTGGGATAATGAGCTCTTTTGGTTCTCCATTTAATAAAACTTTATACCGAACTGAAGATATGCATTTCATCATCAATTGAACCCACCAAGAGTCAAACCCCATCTTTGCAAGTACTGCTTGTATAAATCTTCATTCTATTCTATCATATGTTTTGCTCATATTTGTTTTTACTACCAAAAACTTATTCTAACAAGCCTTATTTGTCCGTAACTGATTAAACATTTTGACCAATAATGATATGGCCCAATATTAAGCGTTTTGTGACGAAATCATATTGAGTTTCCGAAACTGGTAAGTATCTCTTTAACCGTTGACATAAAAAGTTTGAATCTATACTATTAAAGCAGAATTCTTCTTACGATTATGCCCCTGAATTTTCTAATTAATTACAAAAGTTGCGAAAACTTTTTTCTCTTCTTTTCTATAGATTTCTAAAATTTAAACCCCAATCAACTAAACAAAACAACCCAATCAATGGAAAAAAATTATCCATCTAAAAACAATTGCCTATTTCGTGTATGTTTCACCTCTAACCCATTTAAATTCGTTTCTTTTCTAACCCTATACCTTAAAACTCTATTCAAACCCTAACTCTATTCAAACCCTATTATCACCATCAAAAACCTGTTGTCCATTAAACTATACCAAATTTTCGAATGACATCATTTAATTTAATATTATTTTCGATACTATTAGTTATAATATTATAGTATAGCATTTTTCGAAATCATTGACCTTTTAAAAAACCATTAATATAAAGATAAACCAAATTTTGCATATTCCACCAATTATCCGAGGCAAGTCAAATAAATTCCAAGAATATTCTATATGACATCCATTTTCATAATTACTAAATACAATAAATTCAAAAGAGAATATATAGAAACAAGATTTTCCAAAATATATAGGAACAACCTTTTTCGAATATACCTAAATTAACTTGATGAACACGCAGAGAATATTTTATACATGACATGGTAACTGAATTTTTCTGAATCTATACTATTAAAACAAAATCTTTCTTAGAATTATGTCCTTGATTTTTAAGAAGATTACAAAATCATACCACTAACTTCTATTTATTAAAGTTAAAGAATCAAATATTCCCTATATCAATGGGAACTAATAATTTCCATATTTTTGTCAAAGGTAATAATTTTGATTTTATGCCAATTATACTTGCCATTTAATTTGAATATTATTTTTTGTAAATAATAATATTAAAAGATCGAATATAGGTAGATACATGAAGTTTTTAAAAAAAATATTATTTACTATGTATGTTTATACATAATATTAATATGGCAATTTTAGTGTTTAAAAATAATTTAAAACTTTTCATAAAAAATTAGTTTTAGATCTAAAATAAATAAAAATATAAAAATATAAAAATAACATAGGTTATTAAAAATGAAAGGAAACTAATATTGTCATATGAAAAAAAATTGTCTTTTTCTATTACCATTGTTTCATTTTCTTCAAATAGCATAAGAAAAATTTCATCAAATTCTAAGGAATTACAAAAATCAATTTTATATAATATTAAAAACAAGAGTTATTTAATCAAAAACTTCAAAAGTATTATTAGATTTTTGGTTTTTTAGTGGATTAACCAATATCAGATCACAATTTTAAATTTTTTTTACTGGATTGCATCGAAATTTTAGTTAAAATTTTTGTTTTCATTAAATTCAAAATAATACAAAAGTGTCTAGATCTATTGCTTCAACCATATATTTGAATCAAATATAAACACACTACTTAAAAATCAAATACTATAATAAAACAATTTTTGAAATACTAATAAAAGAAATTTAATTTTTTTTAAAAAAAATTTATAGATTAATCAAATTTTATTAGAATAGAAAATATTCGCGCTTTTAAAGAGCGGATTAAAATCTAGTTAATATTATATCCGGCGTAGAAATATAAAATCATTTTGACATATAATATAACAGTTAGAACAACCAAACGTTTCCATTCTTGCTTTATAATATTAGATTTTCACTTTTTGAGGTTAAGTATATTTTTGTACTTACTAAAACTTCTGTCATTTTTATAATATAAACAGAGCTGTCCTCCGTGAGATCAAATTAAACCCTCGCTTAGGGCAACCGACTTTTATAAAAAAATTAAGGGCATTTTTTTTTTAAACAACAAAAATTAAACTATGAAGAAAAATCCACCGATTTGGAGAACCAAACCAGGGGTGTGGAATCGACATAAAACACAGCTGAAGGGGAACATCGAGCACTTCGCGCAAGCTTGTCTGCCACTAGATTAGTTGCCCTTGGAATGTGTCGAATCTTGAAGGTAGAAAATAAAGTCTTACTGCGTCGAAATTCCTTCAAATGTGTAGCAAAAGCAGTCTATTCGTCAGGTGGGGACACCATCTTCACCAACTGAGAACAGTCTGTTGCAAAAACTACATCTGAATAGTTAAGGATCTTCATGCACTATATAGCCAATACCAAAGCTTCACATTTTCTCTTGTAAAACTGATAAAGTTCTTTAGAGATTCATTGCCCCATCATTTTCTCTTATGAACCCATCTTCCTATAGAACCACCCTTGTCCTGAAAATTTATCATTTTCTTTCCATGCTCAGTCAATAAAACAGACTCTCGATTGATTTGAATGCCAATCCAAGGCCTGGGGGTCCAAAATTTTCTTCTCTGAGAAAAAAATTAAGGGCATCATCCAAGATTAATCATAGGTGTAGACTAAGGGTATACAATTATTATAAGAAACATTAGTCAATGTGATGATAGCATTTAGGTAATAAGAATAAAGAAAAATTGGAAGTATGATAAAAAAATTGATTTTCTTAAATAACAAAATGAAAACAGTTGCTAATTATTACAAAATACTAAAACAGATAAAACTGTATTATTTTGAGTATTTCATAAAAAACATTGACTTATTTTATTTGTCAAAAAAAAACATTGACTGATTTTATCTCTAAATTAAACTAAAAAGAATTGTTTTGTAAAAATAGATAATAATTTTTGTAATTAATATTTTATTTATTAATTTAATTTAAATATTTATACTCTATAGTAATTGGTATTATTATTTTTAATGCAGAAGTTTTTATGAACTTTTTTCTCGCTTATGGTAGCTATAAACCTTCACACGGCTCTGACTATAAAGATTCATATATTTTATTTCACCAACTTTATTATATATCATTCCTCGTGTAGTGTTTTGGAATATTTGTCAATGTTAGAGCTGAATCCTTAGGAATACAGTACATAATTTTAAATGTTTTTAATCCGTCTGAGACATTGAACCAAACTACTTTTGGATTATCAGGTGATTATACCGACCGTAGACAAACAAAAATCAGTAAGTTTGTTATTTTAATATATAGTCGACAATATATAATTATATCTCAACTATTGAAAGTACAAAAGAAATTTTACATTAAAAATATATTGTAAAGTATTTTAATTTTAATTTTATTTCTCATACAAAATATCATTAAATAATTTTAACTACTTAATAAAATTTTAACAAGTTGGTAGTAGAATATTTGATAAGAATATAACTAAATTAAAGTTAATAAGTATTTAAATTTCCAGTGTGAAAAATGAAATAAAACGTTAAATCCAAAAAAAAAACTTTAACGCAAAATACTGTAATAGAATATTAATAACCAAAATAAGCTAGATAAATAAACAAAAATATCATAGGTTCACTCATATTTTTGTAAACATAAATTGTAGTTGATATAACATTTTTCTTCTTAGTATATATCCTCTTAAATACTGATCAATTAAACTTACTATTAGATGAAGAAACTACTTAGCTAAAATTTTGTATAGCAATTTTTTGCAAAATTAGAAGATCGTATCTTAATCTTTCTCTTCTTCATTCAAACATTTATAAATATATATTGGAATACTCTAAAATAATAATTTGATTCAAACTTAAATACATATCAAATTATCTATGGTTTCAATTAATAGGCAGGTTTTAGTGGTTTTTGCGATCTTTTTAGGGTCTTAAATAGTATCTATACAAGTAAAAGATATATCATTCTAAAAATTTCATATATATTATTTTGGGATCAATTAAAAAATAATAACCTTCTATTTTGTAAAATTTACATTTTAAACTTGCTGATGTGTTGGTTTATTGTATTTCAGTTTTGCTTACGTGACAGTGCTAGAACTGATTTGAGTATATGTTAGTCCAACTTAATTTTTCTAGAAAAAGTTATATCAATCGCATATAATTAAAGATCCTTTAAGATTATACAGTAGAATATCTATAAATTAATAGTCGATAAATTAATAATCTCTATAAATTAATAAATTTTATTGGTTCCAACTTGGATCGGTTCAAAATTTGACATAAATCGTTAAAATAATAAAATAAAAATGGGAAATTGCTAAAACTATCACATTCATGATATACTATTTCACTTTTACATTAATCACCTTTACCCTTAAATTTTTAATATGCAAAATACTATTCTACCCACAATCATTTGTCAAACCTAGATATATTTTTCTCCAAATCTCGTCTGATGATATCCCCGGCGAACTCGGCCATCTCCCGCAACTCCGGCGAACTCGGCCATCTCCCGCAACTCCGGCGAACTCAACCATCTCTGGCGAAATCGGTTATCAAATCCGATGAGACCAAACAATTTCTCTGATGAACGTGTTGAGCTCTCCGATAAAACTGAACAAGTTCGTGTTCGTAGCTTCCTTTGTGATATCTTGGCGAAGCAGGATGCGGAGGAGGAAGCTCGTGCGGCGCGGCATTCACACGGAGGAGACGGGAGGGAAGAGGAGAGAGATTGAGCTTGTGGTTGGAGGGGGAGAGGATGAGGATGAGGATGAGGAGAAGTCGCCGGAGCCGCCACGTGTCACCGATCATACCACGACACCTCCTCTTTCGCTTCTTCACTCTTCTTCCGTCTTACCTCTTCTGTCTTCGTGGTCACTCTGTTATCGACCTCGATCGCTTTAGCTCTCTCTCTCTCTCTCTCTCTTTGAACTTACCAGCGAAAATATGGGTGAAGGAGCTCGAGTTTTAGTTACGGAGAGCAGCGAAGAGAACGTGACGAGAAGAAACGATGACTCGGTAGTAGATTTATACCCGCTTAGCAGCTACTACTTCCGTTCTCGAGATGCTGTTTGCGTCAAGGATGAGATGATCTCTGAACGTGTACTCAGATAGAAATCCAAGTAATTCAAGTAATTTTGATCATATGGGTTTATGGTTTTGTGTTAACTTGTATCTAAGGATTTTACTTTCTTTTTTTTTATCACTTTGCAGTTACGCTGCTCATGGATTGAGGACTTGCGTTGAAGCTGTTCTTTTGGTAAAAAAAAAATGTGATTGATAGCAAAATTATTGGTTTTGCAGAAGTTTTAGTAACATGTGATGTTTGGGATACATCAGGTTGACCTGTTCAAGCATCCACATGTTTTGCTTCTTCAGTATATAAACTCCATCTTCAAGCTCCCTTGTGGTCGTTTGAGACCTGGTGAATCAGGTTTTACTTTTACTCTTTTTTAACTTCTTTACCTGTGCTCAAATCTTCAAATGCTGAGATCAGACTTCTTCTTAGATATAGAGGTCTTAAACGCAAACTCGCATCAAAGCTTTCGGTTAACGAGAATGTTCTTGTTCCGGGTTTGGAGGTAAGGAGACTGGACTCTTTGTCTTTGGTGTTTTTTTGTTCTGGTTGTTTTCTAGCTAAACGAATGGTCTCTCTCTCTGTGTACACAAATGTTTGAAGGTAGGAGAATGCATTGGGATGTGGTGGAGACCAAACTTTGAGACATTGATGTATCCATTCTTGCCTCCCAATGTGAAACACCCAAAGGTAAGTCCAGCTCCCACTTCCATGCTAGTAAATGTTGACACTTGTGAATGCGTATACATAAAGCCCTGCTCTGTCCTCTTATCTGTTTTGTTCAGGAATGCACAAAGATTTTTCTTGCGAGACTAGCGGTACATCAACAGTTTGTCGTGCCTAAAAATTTCAAACTCCTCGCTGTTCCCTTGTGCCAAATCCATGAGAATGAAAAGGTAAAAAAAAACTTAATAAAATCAATCAATCAAAGCCGCCTTTTGCTTTCATTATATTCAGTATATGCATTATCGATAAGTTGTTGTTTGGTTCTTCATATGGTGCAGACTTATGGGCCGATCATAGCTTCTTTCAAAGTTCTCATTCAACATGATGGAGATATGATGAACAACCCTTGTGATCCTTGCCTTCACTAGCTCGTTCCCTCGCATCTACCATAGATGTTTGGTGAAATCTTTTTAGTGTGTGATTATATTAGTGTACTTACTGAAGTGGTAAAAGTTTGTTATTGTTGATTAGAGAGTGGTTGATTACATCAAATGTGTATAGTATATAGACTTATTATTCAACACGATATTTTCTTAACGTGTGTGCTTGGGTATATTGCAAATGTAATTGAATTAATACATGTGTAAAAAAAATAGAGACATCTATGCTTATATTTATTTTCTTGTAAATGAAGTAATGTGAAGACAGATAAATAAAGATGTTTTTTTTTTTTGCGTTTTGTACTGCGGTGCGGTTTTGAGCTGCGTTCGGAAAGACCGGTTAAAAAATAAAGTGAATATGGAAAGTTATGGAAGTCGTTGGTCAACGTTGAGAACATGAGATTGACTGATCTTTTCTTTCTCATTTCCATTGTGCTGCTGACTAGTCTCCATGATTACGCATAAAAGTTTGTATTACTTTTTTATAAATGACTTTTAGTCGAGAAAATTAAAAAAAAAGGAAAGAGAGAAGAGAAGAAGAAGAGAAACACATTATTATTTACTACAATCCTTGATCAACTTTTAATTCACTTCCTCCATCTTGCTGCCTTCGGCGTCAGCGTCATCTTCAAGAGGAGGCATCTCTGCATCAGCTTCAGCAGAGTCGTCTTCATCAATGCTCAATCCAAGCTTTAACATCCTGTGGATCCTGTTCCCGAAGGTGTTGGGCTCGTCCAAGCTGAAGCCAGAGGTGAGAAGGGCAGTTTCAAAGAAAAACCTGTTCATGAGTAAGGCGACACTTTTTGTCGGGTGTTTACACCAATACACACACTTAACAATTCAAAACATCACCAAACTGATCCTTCTGATATAGTTTCTAGCAGAATATATATTTCTCTAACAGTTCAAGAAGACCCTCTACACTATTTATAAACTTTTTTTTATAAATTCTTATAAATTCTTTATAACTTCTTATAAACCTTTTATATAAACTTTTTTTTTTTGATAAAATATCAATTTTATTGATCAGCTTTGATAATGGACTTTACATAGACATGTTTGAATGATCAAAATTATAAAGAATCAAAGAATGAATTTTCTAGCATGCTGTAACGCCGAACCATCTTCTTAGCAGGCCCTCCAACTTGTGAGTTCCCTTATACTTCAAAGAGGCAATACGATTCTTCACTACTCTCCCAATAATCTTAGCAGTCTTTTCTTCTGGTATACACACTCCTCCATGTCTCCTTGAGTTCCTTTCTTTCCACAACACATAGATAGATGTTTGGAACACTAGCCAAAGAAGGACAGTGACGAGGCGACTCCGATTCGTCCTCAGTAGTGAGGAGATTGTGTCGTTCCAGTCAGGCGTGATTTCATCTCCAAGTAACCCTGCGGCTACATTCATCCAAACCGTGAAAGTGTATGGGCACGCAAAAAAAAAGATGATCCCTACTTTCATCCCTTTCTCCACAATAATTGCAGCATTGCTCCATTCCCCATTCTCTCATTCTAGTACCAGTAGATAATCTGTTTTTAAACGCGAGCCATACCATGAAAGATTGTCTAGGAATGGCCTGAGGGAACCACACTATTTTGTACCAAGGGGGCTTGGCTGTGTGAACTCGCAAGTGATCTCAGGTCTTGGGAGCTGAGAAAGTCGGCTTAAAATCATCCTGATCATGTCGCCATAGCACAATGTCTGACCCCGCGTCAGAATCCGGACCACTGATCTCTGCGAGTTTGTCACAGAGGTGGGGGTAACGTCTCTGAGCGCTTCTCCTAATATTCCATCTGTCATTACGATACACCTCCGCAAGAGTAGCAGATCTGTGTATCCCAAGATATCGGATGCCTAACTCTCCTGTGACATCCAGCAACTTGCCATATTTCATCCAGTTATCAAACCAGAAATAGATGGATTTACCATTCCTTACCTCAAAACGAATGCACTCATATGCTATGGGACGAAGTTTTAGTAGCTTTCGCCAGATCCACGGCCCCTTAATCTCATTAGAATCCCAGTAGGAACTGCTCTTGAGTAAGTATTTGCGAGTCCAAGAAACCCAAAGTGAACCTGATAGGGTGAACAATTTCCAGATAAGACTCAAAGCAAATACTTTGGAGGTGTTCCTAAGTTGCCGTATACCCAATCCACCCTCGTCCTTGGGATAGAAAAGATCACTCCATGCTACCTTAGATTTAAAAGAGATTGTCGGGGAACCTGACCATAAGAATGCACTGCACATACTCTCAATAGTGTCGAGACAAGCCTGAGGTAAAATAAACTCAGAACTCCAGAAGTTGATATTACTAGTGATCGCAGACTTGATCAATTGTAGCCGACCAGCAAACGATAAGGCTCGGTGTGTCCAAGATAGGAATTTGTTGCGGATCTGATCAATGAGAGGCTCGTATTCAAGTTTACTCCAAGCTTTAGACGTGAGAGGCATACCCAGATAACGCACCGGAAGAGACCCTGTTACGAACCCTCTACTCTGAGCCGCATGAAGTAAATGATGCTGAGTTTTCCCAGCAGAAAATATAGAGGACTTAGCTACATTTATTTGTAAGCCTGAGAGAGCTGTAAAATTTTTCATTACGTCCAGTACCCCATCAAGTGAACGCACACTATCATCTGTGAAGACTAATATATCACAGCAAAACTGAGATGGGTGAGTTGAACATGTTGACACTGCGGGTGGTAGCCAATAAGGCCATCAGCGGCTGCTTGATTCAACATACCCGAGAGAGCATTGTTAACAGTCACATACAGATATGGAGAGAGCGAGCAACCTTGTCTGATCCCCCGGGCACTAGTAAAGAAACCTTCCAACTCTCCATTCACTACAACCGAAAAAGAAGCTGTGGAGATGCAAAGATAGATCCACTGAATAAATTGGCTAGGAAAACCCATTGCTTGAAGCACTGCAGTAATGAAACTCCATTTAACAGTGTCAAAAGCTTTGGAAATATCCAGCTTGATGGTGCTACGATCAGTGATATTGGGGAGATGATAACCTTTCACCAGCTCTGTGGCCATTAACACATTCTCCAATAATACTCTCCCTTTGATGAAAGCACTCTGGTTTGGCTCAATAGCTGCAGAAGTATCTCTTTGAGGCAGTTTGCTAGAATCTTAGAGATTACCTTATAGAGGAGATTGCAACATGATATAGGCCGATAGTCCTTCATAGCCTGAGCTGGGATCTTCTTGGGTATTAAAGCCAAAATGGTGGAATTTACACCAGTGGGGAGAAAGCCATAAAGAAAAAATGACTGAATCACCGTGATAAAGTCCCTTCCCACCACAAGCCAAGCTTCGATGAAGAACTCCTTAGTGAATCTATCAGGATCTGGAACTTTTTTATTTGGGAGTGATTTTAAGGCTTGAAGGATCTCTTGAGGGGTCACAGGGGATATCAGACCTATTTTTTTCTGAGGAGAGCGTCGATAACTCAGTGAAGCTTGTAGAGCATTCACTGAAATAGGAGAGCTTCTAGTCGGTTCCGTTTGGAGAAACTTTTGAAAGTGATTGACAGCTTCTTTCCTGATCGCTGATGGCTCCGTTAATACCTCACCATCCTCGGAATATAGCACGTTTATATTATTCCTGGCTGAGTGATCCTGGACAGCATGATGGTATAAAGTGGTGTTTTGATCTCCTAAAGCTAGCCATTGGATTCTTGATTTTTGCATTAGAAATTTTTCCTCCACTAGTGCTAAGTGATGCCACCGTTGCGAAGCTTCCTCCTCAGCGGAAAATGTGGTAAGACTAGGATCAGCTAACACTTTTTCTTGACAACGACACAAATGTTCGTACGCTTGCTTCGTTCGGCTGTGGAGATCTCCATAGTGAGTTTTATTCAACCCCCGCAAAGCACACTTCAGTGACTTTAGCTTCTGGTGGAACATGCTTAAATCTGATCGAGAATGAAATATAGTTCCTGTAATCTCCCATTTGCTCTGAATAGTAGACAAGAAGTCTCCATGCTCAGCCAAATAGTTAAAAAAAAATTAAACGGCTTATGCTCCCCAACAGACTGTTGCTTCAAACGAACCACTCACCTGGCATGATCAGATACACCCCCTGTTTCAAATGAAGCAAATGACTGAGGATATACTCGAAGCCAGTCCCCATTTATGAGAGCTCTGTCCAACTTTTTACCTATCGGGTCAGCACCCCTTTTGTTCCACCACGTAAATAAAGCTCTAACGTAGGCCAGATCCGTAAGTGTAGTATCAGTGACCAGCTCCTGAAACTTCGTCATACCTGATTGGTCTCCTAAATAATCTTGAGCTCGAGAATGCTCTGTAGAGGACAGTGTAGTATTATAGTCCCCAATAAGTATCCACGGCATTGCAAGATGGTGATAGGCCTGTTGAGTTGCTCTGATGTCAGCCCATAATTGCCTCCTCTCCGCAGTGAAATTTGATGCATAAATAGCAGAACATATAAACTGATCTCCCTTCTCCGTTTGAACGGCACACGAGATGATTTGTGCACTTTTGTGAAAAAAGTTATAGTCACCCCAGGACCCCAACAAAACCAGATACGACCAAGGCGGTGATGATCATAATTCATTATGGAAGACCAACCAGGTAACGCCGCTTTAACAATTTCCAGACACTTACTCTCTTGTACTCTTGTTTCTAACATACAGCCAAATAAAGGCTTCTTGTCTTGAATCCATTTCCTCAACACCCAATGTTTACGTGGCTTATTGAACCCACGCATGTTCCAAGAATAAAAAGACGTCATATCTTCCTTACGGAAGATTTTTTGTGCTGAACCTTCATACTTAACGCCTTCAAATCCAATGCTCTTCCCATTTGATAAGTCTTCCTGACTTGCTTAGCTTGATTCCCTCCCTTCTTGTCATTGACCTTAGGTCTTATTTCCTCTTCCTCGAACACTTCTACAACCTCATCCTCCAAGGTTTCTTCCGTCCCTTCAAGCTCCTCGTCCTCCATGAGCGGTTGATAACGAGATGGCGAGATGATCACCTTCTCAGTCCCTGAGACATACTCTGATCCTTTGCTCTTAGTAGGCGAAACTGACTTCAGGGATTTATCAAAATTCTCCTGAGGTAACGAGGATTTAAATGTCTTGGTAGCTATTGACCAGCCAGTGGGATCTGTAGACTCCAGCTCCTGCTCTGTGCCACTTTCAAAATGTTCTTCTCCTTGAGGTATAAGTACTTCAGGACTAGAACCGAATGTTTTCCCTGCAAGTTCTTTAGTAACTTCAAATGCAGTTCGAACGGGTAGAGATTCTATCTCCTGAAGCAAGTTATCCACCACATCCCTAGCATTGCTCTGGTCACTCCCACCATCAGCGTCCAGAGCTATACTCAACGCATTGATCTCCTTCGCTACAACCAACTCATTAGACTCCTTCGCATTAAACTCCTTCTCCTTAGTCTGAATTATCACATCTTTGGAAATACACTCCTTGGTTTTATGACCCCATTTAGAACAGATGCTACACCTCGCTGGGAGCCACGGATAGGATACTGTAACCTTAACCTGACTACCATCCTGGTCATCAAACTTGAGAGTTTCAACCAAAGGGTTGTATAAATTAACCTCAACAAGAACACTTGTTACGTCCAATCTTGTGCATCTTTCCGTCTGCGGATGGAGCTTCACAAAGTTTCCTACTGGCTTGGAGAGGGCTCTAAGGCCCACTTGCGAGAATAGATGGCTAGGAACTGACTCCAAATCCACCCAGAGAGGCATTGCAGACAGGTTTGGGGGTGCTGCAGCCGTTTCTTGTGACCACTCCTGAAGCACCAACGGACATCGGAGATATGCCAATATCGTCGTTTCACAACCCGGTTCCGTAATGCCTCATTCTCTATCCGAAGGATAGTATCCAACATCGAAACAACTTCAACTATATGATTGCCTTTGTTCAACATCACACAGCTCGCCCTGCAAAAATATCCAAACTCCATAGTTAGACAAAGAAATGTTTAGCAGGATCATGTTTACTTTTGGTGAATTTTTTTTTACTTTCTACCATTTGCAACATATGTGATCTCAGCTCGAGTTGGAAGACCATTGACAAGCAATTCAAATATGTAACCTGCTTTGTAGCTCCCATAAGTTTTGTTTTCAAGTCATCACAAAATGTTAAAAATGTTTATAATTGTTTATAAGAATTTAAAAGGGTTTACAAAATTACTTACATAGGCTTATAAAGATTTTATATAGAATTTATAAGGGTTTATAAAGTTTATAAAGGGTTTAAATAATTTTATAAGTTTATATAAGATTTGTTAGGGTTTATAAAGGGTTTTGAAGAGTTTCTATAGGGTTTATAAATTTTTTTTTTATAAAACCATATAAATATTTATATGATTATTTATAAAGGTTTATAAAACCATTTATAATTTTTTAAGAGCTTATAAAACCTTGTGTCAACCATCTATAAAGTTTATAAAACACATAAATATTTATATAACTATTTATAAAGGGTTATAAAACTATTTAAAAGGGTGTATAAAACTATTTTCAAGAACTTATAAGCTATTTATAAGAGTTTATACATTTATTTATAAATGTTTATAAATAATTTATAAGGTTTATAAATCTATTTATAAGAGTTTATAAATCACCAAATTAACCAAATTTCCACCATTTCTTTGCTTATTTTAAGAACATCATTCTTTTACAGTTCATTTTATCTACTCTATTAGAATAGAGTCCTAAATTTTATCTACTTAAAAAATTGTCATTAATTTTTGGACTATGTCATTGTGTTAACTACGATGGACCATTTCAATATATAATTTGACGCTACATAGTAAATACAATAAGGCAACTTAAATTAAACCAAACATCTAATCCATTAAACCTAAACCGATCTCTTAAAGGAAAATTAAATCTACTCTATTAAACCGAAGTGTTTCTACTATTAGCTTAACATTACAAAAACTCTAATTAAACTTCATGGTAGTTTAGATGATCGTCTTTGCTTCTCTCCTGTTCATAAACTGCAACATAACAAATTATTTTGTATTGTATCTTTCTCCATCTTTCATCAACGTATTGGACCTGGTTGTAATAAAGCACAACCGAAGTAGCAACAGTGCTATCAGAAAACACACAAAAATTGTAAAACTGAGCATAGCTTCTCTCTGCGAGCTGAGTATTAAAATATTTTAAATGATTTAAAACTCTTATACATAATTTATAAGCCTTTATAAAATTTTATAGCTAATTTATAAATCTTTATGCTCCGAAGCACCGATGCACTGCGGAAACTTCTTGAACGCTACGAGGATCACTTCTTACACTAGTCCACACTTTTTGAACGTTTCGAATGTTTGAATTATCTTCTTCTCAGAGTTGGTCATGAAAGTAGGCCACTTCTTGAACATCTCCCATACTTCTTGTGCACTCAACCCTAACCTTTTGTACACGTAACTTTCTCTTGAATCGTCTCCTCACTTATCGGGAAAACCATGCGTAGAGCTTGGACGAACTTTGGGGTTGTGGGATCAAAACCCACCTTAAAAACCTTCTTGAGAGACTCTTGGAATCTAACTTTGCTGTAGATGGCTCCGTTCTCGGAGATGAGTAAAGGGAATAAGAGTTTATAAAACCATTTAAATTTATAAAATCTTTTATAAATTTACAAACCATTTACAAGACTTCATAAATCATAATATAAGGTTAATAAGAACCTATAAGAGTTTATAAACCATTCATAAAGGTTTATAAGGGTTTTAAAAATGTTTATAAGGGTTTATAAGAATTTAAAAAGGGTTTACAAACCATTTATATGTGTTTATAAAGATTTTATATAGAATCTATAAGGTTTTATAAATAATTATAAGGTCTTATATAGGTTTATAAGGGTTTATATGTTTATAAAAGTTTATATAAGATTTATAAGGCTTTATAAAATGTTTATAATGGGGTATGGAGAGTTTATATAAAGACCAATCATTTAGCAGAGACCTAATGAGTGATGGCGACAAAGACGGCGATTCCCCACGACGACGTGCGCGAAATCCATGGAAATCGACGAGACCGGATCCGGCGTTTGCAGTGGAGAATGGAGTGGCCTCTCTGGACCTCCCAGTGGAAGTGTTTGAGGATTCGGAACCTCTCTGGAAAGCTTTTGCGGTTGGATACTTCATCGGTGAAGCGCCTCATGTAGGCTTGATTCACGCTACAGTCAATAGGATTTGGACTGCTTCAGATTTCAAGGGGAAGACTGATGTGCAGTTCATTGCTAAGGACACTGTTCTGTTTTTTTTCTCTCATTGGGGGGAATTAATACACGTGGCACTCTTTTTCAATGGACCTTCAGTGTTTTTTGGGAATTTTTATTATGTTTGTTCCTCCAATTGTGAAGGCCCGATTAATTGCTTATGAATAATACATTGAAGGGATAAAAGCCTACTTCGTTCAAGACAACCCCATCGTTGGACTCTACCACCTCAAGAAATCATCAGATCATCAGAAGGTTTGTATGATAATGGAACTTACCTGTACGGTATACTCATGTTTTGCACAGGGAACATGGCTGAAGGTAGGATGAGTCTAGACTCACTTGGTTGGAAGACCAACAAGCGCCGTGGAGATCGCTGTTGGAGGGAGAACATGATAGCACTGGGGAACATCATAATTGAGATGAAGCCAGAATATTCTGCAAATCTCTACAACAACCAACCACCAAAGAGCTGCCATGTGAACGAGATGGATAACCGGTGTCCAAAGTGCTATCACTACAAGCAGGCTCGCAAGTTCATCCTCTATATCCAGTAAACATGAAGCCGTAAAACAGAGTCAAGTATTTGCAGAGAAGACGTTTTAAGCTTTCCCTAAAACAAGCTCGCAATTTTAATATATTATTATTCTCAATGTTTTCCTACTTTATGTGTTTCCGGATTTAATAAAAACATTTCCTTTTCGTTAGTAACCACAAATCCATTGGTGGAAATATGCTTTTCGTTTTAAATTTGGCTAAACCAAAAAGGGAAACCATACAAAAATACAATATCAGCTACACGGGCGTAATTACGGAATCTCCAAATAAAAGCTTACGCAACATATGGAAAGTGGATACTAATATCAACCAAATATATGGTGTGGGAAAAAATCATCTAAGCCATTGCCTTGCTTCTTCCACTAACAATCGTAAAGTATACAACTTACTCAAGGTTTTTGTAGTGACCCAAACCCACTTTTTCATTCATTTTCGGCCCAGACCCAAGGCCCATTCGATTCAGCCCAAAGTACTGACTATAAAATCCATTTCACCACCTTGTTTTCTCAGAACTTCATGGAATAGAGAGAGTTTGGAGAGAGAGAGTTTAGAGAGAGTTTGAGAAAGAGTGTTTGGTTTTGTAGAGAGAGAGTCGCCTGAGCTCGTCACCGGAGACACCACGACCAGAGTACCCGTCCAGCTCATCACCACCGACACCCAGCCTAGGTAACCAACGGAAACCGCCACGTTTTTTAGTTAAGTTTTGATCCGTTTAGTAAATCGACCATAACTTTCTAACCGTTGAGAATATCGTGAATGCAAGGGTACCATCGTGTTCTAATCGTCGAGACGAAGCCGTAGACCCCGAAAACGCCGTGATCGGAGCTCGAAGCCGCCGTCACGCGCCCCCGCAATCTTCCCCTTCGCGCGCGCGTGTGAGCCACGCGCCGCCGCCTCGCCGGAGCCGCCGTCCGTCCGCCGCCGGGAAGCCGCCGCCGCTCCTCCGCCGCGCCGCCCCCGCCGGTAAGCCGCCGCCCCTTCTCGCCGGCCGGTGACCGGAGTCCGGTGACTCGCCGGTGACTCGGTCAACTCGGCCGAGTTGACTCGGCGAGTCAACCGTTGACTCGGTCAACCGGTTAGGTTTGGTCAATGTTGGTTTAATCTTGGTTAGTGTTTGGTTAGTTAAACCGGCGGTTAAAATTAATTGGAAATCGGTTAGGGTAAACCGGTTTATTTAATTAATTGATTTTCGGTTAAGGTTAAACCGAATTGAAATCGGATTAGTCTGGTTCAATTGAAATCGAATCCGGTTAAGGGAAACCGGTTGGTCCAATTCGATTTCAATTTGGTCAAGGGTTGACCGGCTTGGGTCAGAGTTGACCGGGTTGACCTTTGACATGCGAGTTGACTTTTCCGAAATTTCCCGTTTTCGCCCGTTCGAAGGTCATTCTGACTCGGAATTTCGATCTGATTTCAGATTTGGGATCTATTTGAGCAGCTGGAGTTCATAGAGACTACTTTTCCCCAGTTTCTAAGGTGAGGGTCTACTTCCGAACGATTCGTACGCGACTTAGAATTTTAAATAAATATAATTTATTTGTATTGTGTTCCGTCTGCGTGAAATCGAGTCTGTCATTGCTTGATTAGTTTTAGGTTGCTTGCTTAAACCGGAACTAGGTGGTTAGAGGATTCAACATTGATTGCTTCACTTAATGTAATGATTAGCTAGAATTGTTTGGCCGGGTACAGAGACGGACTTCTGTATGCCGGATTGTATGAGGGTTACAGCCAGCTTTAGTCGACCGGTTGGACCGTAACTTGGCGTCGATAAATCATCTACGGGCGGTGTTTCAGAGCACTATCTCGGCTGTGTTGTTGTTGTACCCCAGTGTGGGCTGTGTGATTTTTGGCCCGTTAGTGGGCGGCGAGTGCGCGCCTCGCTAGGACCATTGTTTGCTTGCTTGGGTGCTTTAGGTGCCATGCTTGTACATTTTAGATTGAAATTATATTTATTTGGAGTGCTATGTCCGGGCCTACGGACTTCGGGGTAGCATCCCATACCTCACTGAGCGACTCCCCTGTTGCTCACCCCTCTTTCTTCCCCTTGCAGGTGAGACCGATCAGCAGGAGTGACCATATCGGACCGGTGCTATTGGGCTTTTGGGCTTCTATCTTATCATATCGTATTTTACCGTATTTTATCGTTACTGGGCCTATGAGCCTTTGGACTTTTATCGCTTATGTTATTTCATATTTCGGACTTATGTTTTAAGTTGATGGTTTTATTACGGATGTTGTGTATTGGGCCTTGGGCCGTTTTATGTATTGGACTTATGTGGAAAGTAATGAGTTAACTTTTAAGTATTATTATTAAATCTGCTGTTTTCAGTAATTATTACTTATTATATTATTTTCGAGAAAGTAATTATTACTTATTATATTAGTTCAGGTTCCACCGGTTCAAGTTCCGCCAGTTTAGGTTCCGCCAGTTCAGGTTCCCGCTCAGCAGGTTCCCTTTTCTCAAGTTCCATTGCAGCATGCCCCAGCATACACTACAAGAAATGTGGGTTTTAATAGCATCGTATGATAGCGGTTTTTTCAGTCATGCTATTGTATATCAAGACTTGCCTTTTGTATAGCGTTTGTCTTTCTGAAACGCTATTTTCGTTATCGCGGGAAAATAAAAATGTTTAGCCGCGTTAAATATATTAGTGTAGGCGGCTTACCATTGCAAAAGTAAATATAAACGCTATTTTAAATATATATATCTAAGATTATAATATATAAGTCCACTAGTCGATAGAAATTCATCTCTTTCTTCACTTCTCTAAAATCTAATTCTTAGCTAAAGAAACCCTTCTCCACTGTTTCTCTAAGTAATCGAAGCTTGAAAAGGTATGTTCTCCTTCAATCTTAGCTTCTTTGTTCTTTTCTCATCTATATCGGTTCTTCAATACCATCATTGGAGTCGAAAAAGTTTTTGATTTGGGGTTTTGATTCTTGGTTTGTGTGAACATGCATGTGCAAGATTGTGATTTTGGGTTTGGATTTAGTCTATTTTGGGTTTCGATTCTTAGTTTTCGCGAACATTCATGTGCAATTTTGTGATTTTGGGTTTCGATTAAGACTATTCTGGGAAGTTTGTGCTTTTGTGTTTCGATTTACACTCTTTTGTGTTTCGATTTACACTCTTTTGTGTTTCGATCTAATGTATTTTGTTTGGAACTTCTCAGAAATGCCGCCGAAGACAAGAGGAGGAGGACAAGTGGGTTCTCGTCGTAGTAAACGTAATCAAGGCTTGGAGGTTGAAAAGACATTGGCTTCCCCTAAGAAGACAGTGGCTTCCCCGAAGAAGAGAGTGGCTTCC